>BCLH01002731.1:0-42325 GCA_001602315.1 Zoysia pacifica
GTTCACCGCGGAGCAGAAGCAGCGGATGCAGGAGCTGTCGGAGCGGCTGGGGTGGCGCCTGCAGAAGCGCGACGAGGCCATCGTCGACGAGTGGTGCCGCGACATCGGCGTGGGCAAGGGCGTCTTCAAGGTCTGGATGCACAACAACAAGCACAACTTCCTGGGCGGCCACAGCGCGCGCCGCAGCGCCTCCGCGTCCGCTGGTGCCCCCACAGCCGCCGCTGCCGCGGCGCTCCACAACCACACCCCAACCGCCACCGGCTCCGCGCCGCCATTCCACCCGTCGGCTCCCAGCCCTCCTCCCCCACCGGTCCTCACCTCGTCCTCGCCTGGCGCCACCGGCTTCATCAACATCAACATCAACGGCGCCGCCTCGTCCGCCCCCGCCAGCTACCAAGAGAAGATCAACGGGTCCTCGTCGTCGCAGTCCGCGTAAACTAGAGAGAAGGGAGAATCGAGAGAGAGAAACATGTCTAGCTTAATTTCAGCGATCATTTCTTTTCTTTTTTAGACTTTCCATCTAAGAAATTAACCCCAAGAAAGCATGCCATGCCATGCCTAGAAATCCAGCTTCCTCTTCCCCTGTAGTATTGGTATGTTCGTTCTTGGGATCTGCTGATGATGCTGATTTAGGATTAGATTATCTCATCCCAACCAAAAGTGGTAGGACTCAAATCCTCTCCTGTAGAGGGGAAACTGCAGACACTCGAGGTGTTGTCGTCGTCGTTTTCCATGAGCTGTGCTCAGAGGAGCAAGCAAAGCAGGGAGAAGGGTTCTTCCTTCTATAGATTCCTAGGATCCCATGCTGGCATGTTGCGCAAAACGGAAGCAGCCTCCCCGCTTGCCCCTCTAAGCACTGCTCCCCTCATAAATTATTGACTTGCTTTGTACTTGTGCTTGCTGTTAAGAGTACTTGGATAATGGCTAAGCCCATGATTAGCAGGGAATATTATAACACTCACTCAGGTAACCTGCACTTAAGCTGGGCTTAAAGCTACCGCACCTGTACTTCTCGCCATGGTTGCTCAGTCTAGTACAGTACTACTAGTCGCACTCAGAAGTTCTACGATTCACAATGGCTGCTCTCCAACTCTTCCCAACTCTTTCCACTAAGGCAAGCATTTACGCCATGGGAAAAGCGCTTTGCTTTGCAAGCAACAACTCTACCGCCGAAAAGCGCAGAGGCAAGCAAACACGAAAACGGCCACCATCTCGAACAGCTTGACAGACTGATAGGAGCATCCATATCCTGTCGGGCCCGGCAGGCAATTAGGCAGCGACGCTTCGACCTAATACGAATGTTTTCAGCGCTAAGAAGGGTGGCCGACGCTGTTGAACCGAGTACCGGCGGCACTGTGCGTGATGGGATGGGATACGAAGAGGAAGGCGCCGCTTTTTGTCGCGCTGGGGGCGCCCCCAACGAAATCTGGGCGCCATTGACGCTGAAAAGGCCAGCTCGCTCGGCGATGGCCAGGCCGCCGTGACAAGCCAAATCATGCAGAGCTACTCGTTCGCAGAAGTCGCCGCTCTCGTGATTGCATTAGGCTAGGCATGGCGGCCTGGCTGACAGAGCAGGGAGGCTTAAAAAAGATGTGTTCTTTTCCTCTCCTCTGTCCTTCGGTTCGGTTCGGCCCCGTCGTCTGCTTTGACGATCTTTCGTGCCCAATTCCCAACGTCTGTAATCGATGGAGGCACCTGCGCGCGCGGCTAAACAGACCCATGAATCCATGATTTTGCTCTCGGTTCACCGCATTGTGGCCTTCTTTTTGGTTCGTTCTACAGAATCGTCATTATTCTACTCCTACGAGTACCTTAATTTGCTTCGGTGATGTTGGTGCCTCTTTAAGGGGAACTCATCATACGGATGGTCCTCATGATCATGCTTTATCCTGTGCTTGAAAGATCTGCATGCCTGGGTTGTTGGGGTTCATGTGATCGATGGCAAACAAAACCCTAAACAAGTGTGGAGCCATGCCCCCGGTCCTGCATGATGCGTTTGCCAGCTTAGATTCCCCCCATTTCCCTATCCTGATCTACCTTTGTTTATGTTCCCTGATGCATTAAGTATTGTTAATCGAGGATGCTTCTACTATTGGAAGGTGCTCTTCCCAGGTAACCATGCTAGTACACCTGAGACTAAAATAGTGGAGCTAAGCTCTTGACCTTTTTCCCCTCATTATCCACCCCGGTTAAGGATAACATACATATTCTAATGAGCTCCAATGATATGCTCAGCCAACAGATTGTCACTTTCCCGATTCACCCACTCCAAACCTCCAGCACTAGCCAAGCTGGGATTAAGGTTACCAGATCGGGCCATTAGTCCCAACTAAACTAATCCTCTCCAGGTGCAGAGGTGCTACGACGTCACTCTTATCGTCGACTACCTCTCAGTCCAAATGGCTCGAGGTGCCACCGTGCCTCAACGGTTCTCTGCTCGACTTGATTACTTCTGTTATCAGCGCGAGCTGGCACGGTTTCGTTTGTTTAAGCTGCTCCGTTTGGCGGTAGCCGCAGTCGTGATGACAGCGATCGATGGTGTGTCATTTGTGTCTTCCAACGAACCACTGCAAATGGTTCTTTTAATAAGAGGTGCGGTTTCCGAGGAGGCTGGTCGATTTATAGGAGTATCTTAACAGAGGACAGAGTCAAACGCAGTTTACTGTAGCAGTACTGTTTCTCTGAGCCGTGGTTCCCCATCATCCCGCGGTGCAATTTGCAGGATGCAAGCAGAGAACGTGTGGTTTGTGGTCCGGAGTTTCCATGTCCTGTGAACTCAACCTGCCTGGAACAGAACAGTCCTCCTCAAATGCGAATAGGAGGGCACTCCACCAAATGAATTCTGGCAATTTCTCACTGATATTTTGAGTGCGCTGTTTGGCACCATTCGTGGATTTGATACTAACATTGACCTTTGTGTTCTATAACTGCTGCTGATAAGCGTTGGGATCTTTTTGTCCGGTGGAATCACACGAGCACCGGTAACTCTGGAGAGGATAATTACTCGCTGCTGCTGGCTTAAGCAAGAGGCTAGGGCAACAGCTGCTCTTTCTTCTTCCAAGGCCGGTGGCGAGCCTACTAGAGAGAGGCACTAGAGAGAATCCGCCCTTTTGGAGTGATGACAAGCTCGCTTTTTTCTCACCTGCAGGCAACAGTTCCATGTTCTCTTCGCATTAACCTCCTCCGGCCACTGGCAATCTTCTGGCTGCCTGGGTTGACTTGTGCGAACGGGATTACTTGACACGGCCGTTGTTTGCATACTCGAAATCTCACAAAAAAATTAATTTTATAAAAATTTACAGAATAGGAAAAAATTACTCCTATACCGTGCGCGAGCAAAACGGTGCACAGATTAGAGACCGGCGACCAAGGCGCACGCGCCGTAGCCGTTGGAGGGTAGGGAGCGTACGTACGGCCCTCGCTCAACGCCGTCAAATGAAAGTGGCCTTCAATTGAGTTTGTTGGACTTCATTGATGATTTGCTGGATTGGAAACCCGTCTCGCGAGGTAGACGACGGGTTCTGGTGACGACAGATGCCGTTTTGACTTGAGGACAGCGTCAGTAAAGGCACCTACCACGCGATCGCACCATCACTGTGATTTGAATCGGCGGCGAACGCTGGTCGCCGTCGAAGCGCCACCTGCTTTCGACTTTTAATTTCGTTCCAAACTGCCTCGTGTTTCTCACAAATGATGTCCCTGACAAATTAGGAGTCGTTCAGGCCACATGTAAGTATTCCTACATGACTTATGTGAATTGTTGATCCATAATCTAATCTAATGACGCAAGATAGTATTTAGACTATTAGCTGATTTTTTTATGGGTTCAATACTAGCTGATGCTCCTAAATCTATCAGGTAACAGAGCCTAAATAACATAGCACATGTTGTGAGATTTAGCAATCGACAATATCGCTGTTTTCAAGGCCGAATTGTATCATCTACGGGACCATACTACTCTAATCAGCTTCTGATCCAGCGCGTCGATCAGATTGCTGTCTTTCACGAGTTTAGCTAATGATTGGGCCCCCTCAGGACCAACCTCATGTTTGTAGCCTCTCACACTTGCATGTATGAATCCAACGAGTACAGTAATGTCCATGCTGCCATTCAGCTTTCCCATGGTCATGGCAGCAGCCGATCGTCAAACCCTAAAAGCGCATCTCTACGAAGATGATAGGGCATTAGCGCCAATCGATGTGCTCTGACAATAACTCGTTGTACTACGCGTGAACCCTATAAAAAGCGCTTCTCACGAGAAGATTTTTTTCTTGTTTGGTGTATAGAAAAGCTGAGGGAACGGGGAAGAAGAGGCTTTGGTGTCAAGGAATTAACAAATTAGAACCACCTAAAACTTGGTTGGAAATGCCATCAATATTAATGGTGATTGTGACAACAATCTTTTTACTCCATCCAACACAACAGGCTACTCCAGTTGTAATACAATACAGTACTTTTTCCGTTTTAAAATAAATGTCATTTTTTGAGTTTTTAAAATCACATTTGATTATTTATTTTATTAATTTTTTTAAAAATACAAAAATGAACGAGTCAAGATTAAAATATTTTTAATAATGAATCAATTTACAATAAAATAAATATTTTTTAAAAAACTTTTTTAATAAAACAAATAATAAAAAAAATTTAAAAATTTAAAATGACACTTGTTTTCAAACGGAGGAGTACTACTTAAAGTTACTCCTAGTACTCCTACAGGCCTACATCCTGCAATGACAGTTCACAACAATGTCCCCGTTCCATCTCCCAATACTTCAACCAAAGGAAAAAAAATTCATCACATCAGTTCACAACAATGGATGCTGACTGCCAAGGTGATTGATTACTCCAAGTCAAAACTGCACAGCATATTCGCTCCATAATTCAATTCATGTTTCACACAGTACTAATCAACAAATAATCAGAGGTTTTTGGAATGATGTTAACATCCAAAAACTTGGATCCTGACCAGAATGGAGATCAGCCTAACTTTTCTAGTTTTCCCACCTTTGGCCGAAGCGCCGCTCTCGTTGAGGTAATTGTCCTAATCTTCTTTGTCAAAGGCATTACACACTATTGGATGGTCCCGCTTTAACAACTTGCAATCTCAGAATAGTATGCGGTTTAAAATGCTTTCGGGTTTACGTTATCCTTGGATGTTTTTCTTGGAAATATTGGTTCGTCAAACAAACAGACTGGTTACTCTCTTGAGTAATCAATCTTTCTGATTTAAGCCTAGATATATAAATACATACTCTCTCTGATATCATCATTGACTTTTTAATTTATCTTTAACCATTTGTTTTATTCACAATTTTGCTCGAATGTGTAAAAATTTAAGTTGTGATTCAAATAACTCTAACGATAAATCAAATTATATCAAAATATATTAAATTTATCAAAATTTTTTAATAAAACAAATAGTAAAACTTAAATTTAAAAATCAATAACGACATCAATTAAAAAATAAAGAGAGCACAATTAAATACTACTAGTACAAATGTGAGAGCCTGGGAGTAAACACAAATCAGAGGTTTTGCGTGTCAAACAACAGATTAATAACTTCAAATAGTAGTACATCAATCAATTCGATCCGGTTAATGCGCTCTGCTGAAACCACATGCAGCTTCATCTTCCCCATTTGATGCGAGGGTGGTGGAACGCATCTGATCTGTGGTACAAGTATCTCGCTGGCAATGGCACCAAATCAGCATGATTCCATTTATTGAGTGCATCTGCCATTGCACAAAAATAATGCGAGTGGAGCGAAAAGGGGAAAGAGGCCTGGTGTAAAGTTGTGAGTGGGAAGAGAGAGAATCTTATATGCTGCAATCTAGTCCATTTCTCTCACTTTGTTTTCAGTCTAGAAAACCAAACTATCTCTCGCCCTCTTTCTCTTTATCTGTGGCTGAAAAAAATTGTTTTTCTATCTCTTTCAGTGGGAAGCTTGCCAGGTACCCTCAATTGTAGGGAGTACTTAGATGGCAAAGCAAAACTATCATTGATGACCCTGTCCCTGGCAAGCTTCAAATTGGTCTGTTTACACAGAAAGGGAATTCGCATTATGGTATATGTCGACCTTCGGGTCGAGGTCGGCAGATATTTGGTTCGAGAATGCTTTACTAGTGAGAAGATTCATAAAAAAAAAGAGGCACAGAATTTAGACTAGCTCGAGTCTCTCGGTAAATAATAACGCTACATCTAGTATACGATGTATTGAATATGGTGGTGAATGGCTAGTGAGAGAGTTCGGCGAATGAAAGCGCCTTCTTTACGAGAAAAATGGTAGGTGTCCTAGGTGAGTCAGAGCTCCTAGATGAGTCATCATGAGAGATCCCATGCCCCCTAAGGGTCTCTCCCTATCCTTTTATAGTTTAAGGGATGAGAGGTTACAGATATGGCTGTTTATAAGCCACAACGGTATTAACGGCTATAATAGAGAGTGAGTATAGAAGGTTACTCGTGCCATAAACTTGAGAGCTACTCATTTCCATAAATCAGAGAGTAAACTGCCTTGTATAAAGGCTTTGATGATGTTGAATGAGATATTGATGGCCTCGGCTTTAACTCCTCTTAGCCACCATCCTTGTAGATGCCACTCGATGCTTCATCATCGAGTTCGGATATGATAATGCCATATTTTGCCGTGCATGTTCGGAATTTTTTATTTTAATAATAACGACATTAGCTCTCGAGCTTACCTTCCAATGCCGTCATCTTCTGTATTCAAGAATTTATCTTCAGTCTTTAAAAATTTACCTTGAGTCTTTGAGAATTTGTCTTCAAAAACTTGTTTTCGATCTTTGAGAGTTTATCTTCAAGAACTTATTTTGACCTTCGAATTTTTTTTCAAGAACTTATCTTCGGTCTTCTGGGAATTCGCCTATGCAAGCGCCCCTTTGTTGTTTTCTATGGACATTTATACTATCAGATATTATCCTTTTGGGCGTTCTTACACTCTTTTTTTTGCTGTCTTAAGTTCACTTTGATTCTTGCATCTTGTATAATTGGTGGTGGGAGGTAAGCTCTTTAAAAGAAAGGTGCCATAAAATATCTTCTGATGCATCGTGAAGTCCGAACATGCATAATTTGAATTACTGAAATAATCATCTGGCAGATGATGTCTTAAAAAATATGACAGAGTCTCAATGTCTTCATGCTGTCACTGATTTCTATTTGACGTAGCATCTTGTCTTTTTCATAAGCTAATGAAGTAATAAGGTGGCTTTGCTTGCACTGAAGCCGGAGAGTAAAATAATTTCTTCTTGCTTGATGAATTGTAAAATAATTTCCTCTTGCTTGATGAACTTTTGTGATGAATTCATCTTCTTATTGCTGTAGTCATACTCAAATGCTCATAGGTGCCTTCAAAAACTTCAAAAATTGAGACAGATACGTATGATAGTAGCCCTCGACTCTTTATAGAAGCGAAGCTAGTATAAAGAGTAATATTCTGTCAAAGAAAATAGTACGAAGCCTCCGAGCGTATGCTCGGGTCAATATGTATTATCAAATCCTATGGTGCGGGTTTATTTTTCATTCAGACGCCGTTCGAAGTGAGGTAACAATTGGAGAAAAATAATATCAAGCCTTCGAGCTCTTGCTCGGGTCAATATGTATCGCCGAATCTTGATACGAGTGTGGTGCAGGTTTATTTTCAGTTCGGACCCGTTCGAAGTGTTTATTCCTGGGAGAAGAGAAAATAATATAAAGCCCCTAAGCTTCTGCTCGGGTCAGCATATGTCATTGAATCCTGATAAAGATGTAGTGCGGGTTTTTTATTCGAACCCGATCCGAAGTAAGATTTGTATGCGCATCGGATGGGTTTTTTTAAGTACTTTCAACTTGATAAAGGTCTCCGTACAAAATGTCAGCTCCATTTGAAGTCATATATGAGGTGCCCATGCTGGGTAAATGTAATTAAGCTCAAGTTGAGACTACACCGGGTAGCAACTTGATTAAATCACACTTTTAGACTGCTGGAGTCACTCAGGAGTACATGTCGTATTGAACTGAGCATGCTGAAAGTGCATCTAGGATCTCTTGTTGTTTTTGGATGAATTATGACAAATAATGAAAGTATTTGATGGCTCTTTGTGAGTATGTGTGCAGAGACTAAAGTCTATGGATGATTATTGAACAAAAAAAGGAAGAGAAAATTGTTGACTCCTTGGCTATGTGGATTTAGTATTTATATCTTTTTAGTCATAAGATCACCGTACTATCAAGAGGGGTTCATCATTTTCAGTCTTGAAAATAGTTAAGTGCTCAAACTTTCTCTTTCATTTTCAATCCAAATTATCTATGTTTGGTCACTGGCTCTGGACTTGTCCATCCAATGACCAGACTTCAGAAAGGGAGCACGCAGTCACTCCGAACTTATTCGAGTGTTCGAACTTGTTCGGCATAAGACATTTTTGACCCAGCTGCGGACTCCAGAGAGTTGTCTCTCCGATAGAGCCAGACTAGTTCGCTCCTCTGAACTAGTT
This sequence comes from Zoysia pacifica, assembly GCA_001602315.1. Taxonomy (NCBI): domain Eukaryota; kingdom Viridiplantae; phylum Streptophyta; class Magnoliopsida; order Poales; family Poaceae; genus Zoysia; species Zoysia pacifica. The sequence goes on from BCLH01002731.1 coordinate 8,487, forward strand.
CGGGCACAGACTTGTCTGTCAAGGCCTGCGGACTCCAAAGTTAGAGCACCTCGTTATTCTTCAGACTTGTTCGCTGGGCAAGTGGACTCCAGAGCGGTTACACCGCGGCCTGACCGGACTTGTCCGCTCGGTCGGACTAGTCCGCTAGCGGACTGATCCGTGCTCTCTGCGGACTCCAGAGAGATGATCATGTTACCGTCGAGCCCGATGTCCAGACTTGTCTGGACCTACGGACTAGTCCGCTCATAGCATTTTTGGATGGTCACTTTGATTGATCTATATAATCTCCCTTCCCCTCACGTCTTAGGGTTACCATAAGCTTTCGCATCTTTTCAAAATTGCACCCCTCTGAGATCCACGTCTCCTCCTCCACTCATTCTTCATTGAATCTTTTAGGGTTTTGATTTAAGGAAGAGAAGATTGTGAGTCCTTCATCTCTTTGATTCGTTTTGAACACTTGATATTTCATTGCAGGACTTACAGCGCTTATTACTCTTAGATATTTGTCTCCTACACGGTTAGGTGTCGCTCGGAATCTATCAAGATCATTGTGGTGAGATTCGGAAGGTTTGTATCACTCTCTTTCAATCCAGTGAAAAACTAAGTTGATCTTTGTGGTCGTTTAGAGAGGTTTAGGGTTAAGTGTAACCCTGTCCTTTGTGGACTCTTCAACGGAGACGTAGCCTTCTGTGTGGAGCTGAACTTCGGTCAAAAATCCTTGTGTCTCGCGTCTTTTTTTGGTTTTGTGTTTGATCTATTTTTTCGCTGTGATTAGCGGACTTATCTGTAAGAACCGGACTTGTCCGCTAACGGACAAGTTCAACTGACCGGACTAGTCCACTCTCTGTTTTTCTGATCAATTTATTTTTAAGTGTCGATTTTCAAATTGTTGGCTATTCACTCCCCCCCCCATCTAGGCAACCTTCACATGCGGCTAAGACCGAGAGCCTGAGTTGAAGTAAGGCGCTTTATTGAACCATACCGGATGGCTAAGGCTCTTCTTGAGTGTTGGTGATCTGAGAAGATCGTTTGTGATCTGAGAAGGCCGTTTGTGCTGTAATTCCTGTGAACCAGCGGGTGGTTAGAAAAATAGATGAATTTGAGGGCAAATGCGTCTTCCCGATGTGACTGAAAAGTCAATGAATCTATTTTGAAAATATTTATAGCAGTAGAATGTTCCAAAGAAATTCAGATAAACAGTGTGATTATTGTATGTGAATAACCAGTAATAAATTATGGAATAAATGGTTTATTTGTCAAAAAAAATACGCATTAGTGAGATAGCCAAGCACATTATCACCAGTGCTATTAGTGACATAAACAATAATAACCACCGAGTGTTAATGTGGTCTTCATGGTAGAGAGAAATATTCTAATACTAAAATCTGGTTGAATATCCATATAACCAGTAAAGCAATTGAAGATGAAAAATGGCTGAGATAATTGTCCGCTCATTGATACCATGTACATTAGTGGCATAGCCAGTAGTAACTTTCAAGTATTAAAGTTCTATTCCCTGTACAGATGAATATCCAGATAATCAATAAGATCTAAAATAAAATTCTGATGAAGAATATCCGATGATCAGCAATATTCTGGTTGACTTTCTAGAATGATCAATAAAAGATTTTTGTTTAAGATCCAAAACAATTAATAAAATTCCTGTTGAAGATCTAAAAGGGTAAATAATATTCTGTGTGAATGTTCGGAATGATAAAAATTCCAAAAAGTCTGCTTAGAGATGCAGCTAGAAAATAGGATTAAAAATATCCCTGTTAGCTGGTAATAAACAGGTAAATATTGTGTTACAATATTTAAGAAAATAAATTTTGTAGTATGCAATGTACTGATATATGTAAAATAAATAAGTACTTGATAAAATAAGCGCCGAAAAAATAAGTTCAAGTCTGCTCGAAATTCTATTCTTTTTAATGCAGTATGTACATATAGATAAAATGAGCAGTCATATTATAAAGTACTACCGAACTTAACTTAAGGGAACTCCCGAACACTAGTACTCCTGTTGAAGCAGGGAGTTCCCACTTAGTCTCCCGAAGTCATGATATTCCCGATGAGTGAGTAGCTTGCTCGATGAAGCCTCGGATGCTGATCGGGCCTTTTTTCATAAATGATGTCTCCGATGTCAACCGATGCTCCCGATGAGGTAGGCAAAACATCACGTTAGATTGTCAACCATTAATATAGAATAAAATATAGAAAAAATGAATGTGACATCTACTGCTCCGTAGCCATGATGCATAGGTGAAAATGCACTTACGTGATGGCGTTGGAATAAATAGTAATAAAATATTGATGAGGATTAATGTAATCAACTGATGAAAAAAAAATTAATAAAGAAGTAAACTTCCCTATTGCTCATGCAGTAGCAGCAAGTCTTGCGAGCCTCTGTACAACCGACGATATAGGCCGATGATAAATAGCCACAGTTGATAGAATGGAGTTCGGGCGGTAGCATCGATTTCGAGCGATTTGTTGAACGAAGATATTTTGGCTCTTCGGACGATTTCATGAGTGCTCTTTGCTTGGTCATCCAAAAAGACAACGGGAGAACGTCCGATGTAACATAAACTTTCGAAGCAGAGTGCCGATGCAAATGAACATCTTGGAGAGCATAGTGAAACGCGACTTGTCATCGACGACGGTGAATCGATCAAGATGAAAGCACACATGCATTGAAGATTTATTAAGATCTTGATGAATCTTCAACAATGCGCCCTTTTCTGGTGCACCTCTATCAATGCTCGATCAAGATCGGCAGATATTTGATTTAAAAACGCATTGCTAGTATAAAGATTCATCAAGAGAAAAAGACATAGGATTTAGACTGGTTCGGGTCTCTCAGAGCATAATAATTCTACGTTCAGTATGTGGTGTATTGAATATAGTGGCGAATGGCCAGTGAGAGAGTTCGGCAAATGAAAGCGCCTTCTATACGAGGAAAATGAGAGGTGTTCTGGGTGGGTCAGAGCTCTTAGGTGAGTCTCCATAAGAGATCACATGCCTCTAAGGGGTATTTCTCGTATCTTTTTTAGAGTTCAAAAGATGAGGGGTTACAAATACGATTGTTTATGAGCCACAACGATATTAACGGCTATAATAGAGAGTGAATATAAAGGGTTACTAGTGCCATAAACTTGAGGTTGCTCATGTCTATAAATCTGAGAGTAAAGTGCCTTGCATAAGGGCTTTGATGGTGTTGAATGAGATCTTGATGGCGTCGGCTTTAACTCCTCTTAGCCACCATCCTTGTAGATCTCACCCGATGCTTCATCATCGAATTTAGGTATGATAATGCCATATTTTGCCTTTTTATGGTAACGATAGTATGGGATCGTTTGAATGAGACATAGTATGAATCCGATAGCTTCCTAATTGTTGTTGGGAAAAAAATAATTATCGCTGAAGATCAGTACACTATCCGTTCCAAAATATAAGCATTTTTAAGTTTAGTAAAAGTCAAGTTTTTATCGCTATGATCATTAATAATTAAGAACTAATGATGTTTCATCATATAAAAATTATATTTTTTTGAATTTATTGCGAAATAAACTTTCATAGAAATTATATTTTTATATTAAAAATTATGTATATTTCTAGATATTTGTAGTAAACAATAGAAAAATTTAACTTTATTGAAACGTAAAAATGCTTATATTTACTAACTTAAAGGAATCTCTTTCACAATTGACATTCTATTACTACTTTCAGAAGCATGATGCCTATTACTTACAACTGGCTGCGAGGAATAATTATATATGTAGTGCCATCATTTGTGTAGGTGATCACAGAGGAGGCTGGGTGGATTATGGATCATCCACGCACGACACGTTTTTTTGGCACTGATATTAACACTTTTTTGTTTGGAAACGGAAGAGAAAAATTCTGGGGTTAAGAGGCAAGCCAGACACGTGTGTGGTTCCTCATCTCTTCACCCCTTGTTCATAAAAAAAAGTGGACAAATATTCCTCCGAGAATATCTAGATTTTGCTTAAAGAAAACAAGGTAATTGAACAGAAGCTAGCTACCCCCATGAAAATATCTCAAAAAAACACGTCTCCATAGCCAAATTATGTCACCTTCATAGTAGTACTTGCTCCCTTCGTCCTGAAATTGCTATCACTGGCTAATTTCAGCACCTTTTTCTTAGGGAGCATGTCGCTTTCGTGAATGGATAACTAATAATAACAACTTTGTGAAATGCATAAATGGCTGTGTAGGGCACTAATACGTATATGGGCCTCAGCGTTACTTCTTCCAGGCTTTGTTCCAATGACTCCTTCCTTGGTGGGCCGTTCACTTGATTGGGCCTAGGCCTTTTGATCTTAATAAGCCCTTTGTTTTTACTCCAGTATTCTTCATCTGCGTATGCTGCGCGCCAAGACGATGCTAATCTTTTATAAGTTTTTTTTTTCGCAGAAGAATTACGCTCGAATTAGTTCGAATGTCACATGTGGGTCGGAATTACTAATCCATTATGATCCAAACCAACGAGTCCCGTACGAGGCATCAGCTCTCGGAACTGTTCTTCAGTAACCGGTAACCAGGGCGTATTCATGCCGAGCGAGCTGTCATGCGCTGCAGCTCATAAAGCTCTGCCCCGGTCGTTTCCCGGATCCTGGGGCACCGCCGCATTGCTGCATGTGACCCTGTTCTCATCCAGCGCCAACAAAATTCTCTGTGCTAGGTGTAGAACGCGATGGGTGGGGACTATGAAGGTCAAAAAGCCTGATGGAATGGAACAGGAAAGCCGTTCCAGAGAGGGCCAAAAGGCAAAATAAAAGTGAAACGGATACTCCTAGAGGAAAAGGGAAGCGGAGTACATTGCTATTAATTTTTAATATTAACTTTGTTTATTCATTTGATTAAAAAAATTGTTCAAATATGTAAAATTTAAATTGTGATTCAAATAACTTTAATGATAAATCAAATTATAAAAAAAATATAATATTTATCAAAAAATTTAAATAAAATAAATAATTAAAATTGGTGTTAAAAATCAACAGCAACATCAATTTAAAAATAAAAAGAGTACTAAGCTGCATGGCTACAGATAGTGTCTATCTTTTGCGAATTAACCGCTATAATTGTTGTCGTGCTGCACGTTTACGCGCATGTCCGGCAGGCCGCAAGAACCGAGACCCATCTAACTTTTCCGTCCGCATAAATGTCAAAATAACGCCCGTGTCGACCAGGGACCTGAATCTCCTTCATCCATGCTGCACACTCGTTAAGTACCTCTTGTGTACATCTTCAATTTCGCGTAGGAGTATATGGCATTGCAAGTAAAGCTAACACGAGGTCTAGGCGTCTAGCTCAACGCATGTTTGGGAAGGATGAGATTTTGTACATGAAGTTTGTCGGAAGCCACTCGATTTTCTTATATTAAAAATGAAAGCAAACTGCAAGAACTAAGGGACGATACTACTGTGAGCTCGACATTAATCTGCGTTCCAGACAGGCACGAACAGTACGTGCACTGATGGAAACAGGATCTTGTGCTGTTGACTTCGTTCGAACAGTGAACTTTCTCATACTCCTATGAAACATTGCCCTTTTTCAGAAACAAGCTGGCAGAGGCAGCAACGTGACAAACTACATTCATGCAGACACAGTGGCCTACAGTATATTTACTCTGATGACCGCAGGGGAACCATGAACAAAATCTACAGTTTTTCTTACGAGAATGATCGAGACAAGTTGGAATCAGTATCTATCAGGTTTGAAGTAACCCTAAAATGTGATTCAGAGCGAAAGAAAACAAAAAGGTCCATCGCAATCGCAGGATGTTACAATATAAGAGATCGAGGAGTGCAGGCAAAGACACTTGGAATCAAGAATTTCGAGGGGGCAAATTCAGGGTATAGAAGCTACTACTAGTAGTAACAAATTACAAGGACCCTAGCCATGCAGAAGCAGAGGAGTCCAAGCTTGGATTCCTCGCGCCTCTACTCCGTCGACGATGAGTCCGATGCGGCGTAATCCCACGACACCTCGTAGACCTGCACCCGGCGGTGGAAGCTGCGGTGGCACCCGCAGGCGGCACACTTGAGCGCACCGCCGGTGCCCTCCTCGCCTTCGGCAATGAACTCCCGGCACCCGTCAACGGAGTAGCCTCCGGTGGTCGCGGCGTGGTTGCGACGGCACTCCCCGTAGCGCACGCTGCAGCAGGTGAACCGCACGATCGGCTCGCACCGTCGCAAGATCAACAACCTCTTCATCGTGAGTTTCCCTTCCTCTTCCCAGCCAGCCAGCCAAAGCCTTGTTTCAGCACAAGGTGAGTGAAGCCCCCTGCATCATACATACGCCATATTTATAGCCATCTTCTTTCCTCGTGAGCCCTCCATCGCTGTTTATATCGTTATGACGTATGGACATGGTGGATAGGCAGAGCGAAAAGTTCACATGACCATTCATTCATGATTCAGAGCAGTAATCAGAGCAGTAGAAGACCAAATTGGGCTGGCTGAATTGATGGTCCAGCAAATTCCACCTCGCAATGCGGAGCCGAATAATTCTTGGGCCATCAAGACAACCTTAGATTGGAGTCCCCCTTCCTGCCCTACCTCATTCATCAGTGGCCCTTTCCTCCCTTTTTCTGTATTTTTTAGTTCCTTCCGTTCCTTTCATATAATTGGAGTGATCAGTGAAGGATGCTTGAATCCTAAGAATCCCAAAGGAGTAGGGCCCTTTGATGCCATCAGCACTGCGTGCCAGCTAACAAGATAGGCAGGGCGTTTAGCTTTGTTTGCCCAATTCTTTGGCACGTTCTTTCTCGCAGCTACCTGTTCCTCGTCTCCATTCCTGTGCAATGGATTTCCTTTACTGTTTCAGCATGTGAGGTGTATGAACACATGAATTTATAAATCGATCTAGAGATTCTAGACTCCTAAACAAGAATTACTGAGAATGGGGAAAGGTAGCTAGATTCAATCATATACAGGCGGAGGAAAAAGGAGTCGCAATCAAGGCATCCATGCAAAAGAGAAACATATCATGATCAACCGTATAACTTTTATAGTTTTATCCGCGAAGGTAAACTGACCTGGTGCCGCTCAGCGAGATCCATGGAGTTGTAAGAGGACATGAAGCCAAAGATGGCTTGAACAAAAATGGAATGGTACAATCTACTTGGTTCAGGACCAAATGTACCAGAACGGTAAAGACGTTGCAGGGCAGAACAAAATGCTACCAGCAGTTGCTGGTCGTAATTTGAGTCACTGAGTGGGTCCAAGGCCAACATCCATGCACTAAAGTTTCTTAAGTAGTACTACATCCACTTCAAGACTAGATACTGCAAACATATGCCAGATGGAGAAAACAAATCTTCTTTAAATTGGACGATACAAAATATTTATGGTAAGGCCAGAAAGAGTGCTACTGCTCAATTACACGGTAAATGAATCACATGAACAATATCAGACAATCAGGTAACTGTAGCGCTTGCTCATAGATCACTGCTTAACTTCACCTAGGCTTTGCTTTCTTTGGATAAGCCTTTGACCGAGCCAAGATTGGTTTGTCCTGTGCTACTGGTCAATTATATGGTCTTGGTGGCAAATTGACAAAAGAAGCAGGGGGAAAGTTGGTGTACAGAAACCTGGGTGACATTCACAGGAAAACAGGACAATCATTTAATGATCTCAACTAGTTAGCTAGCTCATCAGAATCCTATTTGATAAGAAAGGCAAACAGCAACCCTATAAATTTCATAGCTAGTTAATTTGCTACCACCATTCTGGAACCCAAATCAGTCTCAGGTCAGCAAGTTAGAGAAGGGAGTTGCAGGGCCCTGGAGTTATTCGATTACGCATCCAGTTTAGGCAGCCAAAGCACTCAACAGCATAATAAGAGAAGCATCACGTAGGATGGGCCGTACTGCTCGGAATGGACTACCGGGAGATATGAGTCGCCGCCGCCGCCGCCGACGTCGTCGTGGGAGACCGGAGAGATACGTCGGGTGGGCGAGGCGACGGCGGGCCTGCTGGGCAGTAATTGAAAAGGTGAGCCCAGATGCCTCTAGTTTAATGGGCTTTGGGCTGAATTAGCACACTGCACTGAGAAAAGCCTTTTCCTTTCGTTTTCCAATCGGGCATGCGGTTTTGTTTTCCCTTTTTCTTTCGACTGAATCGTAGAAAACTCTAGTACCTTCTGTACCATTTTAACAATTTACTGTCGTGAAAACATATAGTTTGTAAGCATTAAATAGGATTATTATAGGTTCTATATATTTCAACTGCTAATTCGACAGCTTGCTGTTCTTCCTTCTGATCTGATCCTCAAGCCTCCGAATTCAGCCTTTGTTCTGCTTAATTCTCTTCAAAGACATGTCCGATTCCTCCCGGAATAGCAGCACAGATGGACCTATTCAGGCAGGGAAACAACGCCATATGTAGAACGAGCTGCAGCCTGCAGGAGCCAACACAACGTGATAGACCGCAAAACCACACAAGACGAAGTAGATTTGGCAGCGCCTCAAGCTAACGCATGCATCGCATCGTGCGTGTGCGTGTGCGTGCGTGGTGACCTAGCAGCTAGCATAGCCGCGCGTAGTCCTTGCCTGCGGTCTTATTCATGGCCACGTACCGCTCATAACGGGCTCCGATCGCTTCAATCCTGTCAGATAAGATCGAGCGTACAGTCCCCGATCGTACTTACCGGGGTTGCAATCGGCGTTTAGGGTTCCGATCATGGGCGCCCATCAGTGGCAAACGCATGTGGCTAGCTCCTCAGCTGTTCGATTCGGCCTTACCACCAACCGCGCCTCGCGAGTTGCGATCGATAGAACGAGCGGAGCCGGCCGGCCGGCAGCAGTACGTACGCGCGCGTTTGTCAGTGGGTGGCGCAGAGGTTTCGCCGTCGCGACGGCGTCTAATCCCATCGCCCGCGTCAGCTTCAGAGGGCCCGTTTAATTCCATCCCGTTCCGTGACCTCAAGGGCGCGGCTGTGATCAGCGGAGACAGCGCTTTCAGGTCAATCAGGGACGGAGCAGGGAGTGCAGGAGCATTCAAGCCTCCAACCAAATGAGCTGAAGGGACGCGCCACTGGCCCTCGACCGCATGTGTCCTTCCTTCCTTTCCTCTCCTGCCACTTGCACGCACGCACACGTTTCTCAGACCATTACTCCCGCCCAAGCGCACACTAATCAGTATCAGCACATGTCTGTGTCCGGCGCTTTATTTGAGGAGCAAATTGCTTACCCCTGTTTTGAGAAGCTATACTTTATTTATACTTAAAAGTTTCTACTTCTTTTATATATCCAAATTTTATAACTTTATCCCTTATATCCTCTTCTCCATATTTGTTGATAATGTAATATAATTTTACCTTCAACAAACTATCTCTTATTTATCTTCAAATTAAATAAATGAAAAAAAGAAGTTTATTTATGTTTCTTTCCAAATTACTAATTAATCAGGAGCTAAGATATTATAAATAATATAATAATATAAAAAATATAAGTATGCAACAACACTAATTTTACATATTATTAATATTATTTCGAATGATATTATAAATGTATTAAGTTATTTTCTATAATGTGTAAAATAGTATTGTTGCGTACTTATATTCTTATATTATTTATATTATCTTAACTTTTTGATTAATTATTAATCTAAAAAAACATAAATGATTTTTTCTTCATTTATTAAATTTAGGGGTAAATAAAAGATAGTCGAGGGTAAAATTGTTCGTAAACTTAAAAAATATGAAAAAAAAGGATAAAAAGGATAGAGTTGTAGAATTCGAGTATATATGAAAAATAGAAATTTTTAAAGACAAATAAGAGATAGCTCCTAAAAACAGAGAGAAATAAGTAATTTGCTTTTATTTGAGAGGATAGCTAGTCCGTGACACCATCCAGCGGCGAACGAGCGAGAAAATAGCTGTATGCGTGTGCGACTTCATAATGCCGAACGTAGAAATAAATGTTGTTTTAATTTTCAAACTTCTCTCTGTGATCATTTGTTTTATTTAAAAAACTTTTTTTAAAAATATTTATTTTATTGTAAACTAATTTATTATTAAAAGTTTAAGTTTGACTTATTTATTTTTGTATTTTTAATTTTTTTTTAATAAAACAAATGGTCAAACATCAATTTTAAAAAATCAAAAATAATATTTATTTTAAGACGGAGAGAGTAACGTATTTCTTTTTCCTATATGGGACGGAGGAAGTAGCGTATTTCTTTTTCCTATACCGACGCTGCGGATCAAGACCATAAGAAAGTCGAGTCAAGCAGCTGTTTCCAAATTCCAATGGGATGATATATAACCGGGCCCTCGGGGCTGGACTATGATGCTCTGAACAATTGCAATTAACACTGTAATAATCGACCTGTTACTACTAGCACCAGGCAGGATTAGCACCGGGACAATGAATTTACCATCCGCAAACCGCAATTACTAAAGTCTTTCACTTTCGGTCTGTGTTAAGGATTCCCTGTGTTAGTGGGTTGGGATCGATTATTTGTTCTCACCCACTTGCAATTATACCCCATGTCACCACACCAGTGAGCCAGTTGACTAGTTTGTCACTTCACATTCATGGTGAACGAGAACAAGCAGAGCAGTGCGCTGAACTGAATGATGAATGATGATCCAGCTCTGGATTCCTCGGATGCTGCACTGTAGTAGGAGTACACGGTATATGGGCGTAACTGCCGTGCTGGATCCTGTAGATTCTGAAGAGAAATGTACAGAGGCCAGAACTCGTTAGTAGGAGTACTTTAATCTACTTCGATCCTTGCCTTCCATCAATGCAAGCACGTTGTGCTCCGGGGTTGTATTCAGCTGAGATCTGTGGTCGTCAAGCTAGGAAGAAGAGAGCAACGCACTCCAACTTTTGGCCTTTTTGAAAAGCAAGATTTTTTTAAAAATTTTGTAATAATTAGTTCGATTTCAAAAAAAAAAACATAAAAAATAAGATAAAATCTCGTGTTTCAAAGGGGCCTTTATCGTTCAAAAAGAAGAGGAAAACATCAAAAGGAAGTTGCTGGAGGCGAGCACAAGACACATGCCGCCAATCCCACCATCATCGATCTTGTGCTCTTCTGCATCTTTACAGCTTACTCACATGTTGTATCATAAAGAGATCAATGGAGTGGCACGCATTCAGCAGTTCAGCTGACGATTCATTTTTTGTTTTTTCTTTTCGAAATGACAGCTGATGATTCATCTTTCCTGCTACTACCAGTGCAATATCTGGAGAGAGTACCGAGCCAATAAGTCATCTCACAACTCACATGCGTTGGGCGCGCATTTACGCCTCTTCGGTGGCCCTTTTGCTCGGCATTCAATCCCATCACTCTGAGTTCTTCAGCCTGCCCTTTGTTTTATCCCTCCATCTTCTTCTCTTCCCTCTTTGACCGCCAAACACACCTCATCCAATTTCATCAGTAAACTATAGTACTAGGAGTATGCACCAGCATTCAACTGTGTTCTCTTTCTCCATGCAGCCGCGCTGAAACTTTTGAAAACAGAAAACAAATGTACACTCAAGAAATTCAGCATTCAGATGCGTAAAGTCTGAACCCGTATCCAAGCGTCCATGCAAAGGCTGAAGCTTTCGGCTGTGAGGTCATGGCTTGCATGAGCGTGAGAGAGGAGCCATCAGCCATGCTTGTTTTTTACTACAGCTTGATTGAATCAGGTTAGGTGTGCCGCCGCATGCCTGCATGATGCACGGAGCAGGAGGGCAGTGGCGCCCTGGGGACGGCCGGCCTGAGTCCTCCTGAGAGCACGCAGGAGAAAGCAGGCACGGAGAAAAGCTCAATGGCGCCCTACAAAATCTGCAACCGACGGAGCCGGCATTGAATCCGGTCCCTGTGCGTTTCCAAGGCCGCATGGCGTTGCACTCCGCCCGTCCCGGCCGCCCGGGTCTCTTGTTGCGTTGCTCTTTACTCTCGCTTTTTTCTTTTCCAATTTTTTCCTGTGGCTGGCTTTGCTTGACTCGTGCATATCCATGGAGGAGTAGGAGGAACATGCATGCGTCGCCATGGCAGTCCCACTGTCCCGCACCAGTGCACCGAGCCATGCCTGCGAAATCCAAGCGGTGTTTGGATACGTTTTCTGAGTTTCAGAGCTGACTTGAATGCTGAAAGGGTTCTATAGACTGTTCTAGCCGAGGTCCTCTTTGGTTTGGATGGATGTATCTGTTGGATTTGGAAGGGACATGATACTTCGGGGTACAAGTTACAACGCGCATGCTCCGTCCGGTGATTGTAACCCTATTTAGGTCAAACATTATACTAAATACAACTTACTACTAGTATAAATTATTTTAGTTGTTAAGTTTTAAAATATAAAAATCATAGTATTACTTTTATATATTTTATAAAAAATCAAAATCAATGTTATGTTTAAGAGAACATACTATTATCTAAAATAACTATCTTTTCGACACCAAAAAGAATACTGGTCATTTCTAGTCTCGTGTGACATCTAAACAAACAAGCTTACGCCATGACAAAAAGATCTGTGATTCTTCATTTCATCAATCAAACGAACGCTACGCTACAACAACCGAACCATCCAAGATTGATCAATACCGGAGTTGTTACCTTTCAAATACAACAAAAAAGGGACGAAAAATCCAGATCAATATATTACCTGCACTGCCTAGAACAAAAGTATAACAATACACAATAATTACTTTCACATGTTCATAACAAGGATGCACATGGCACTGGTATGAGATCTTTTCATCAGCCGCTATCGCAAAGAAACGAAAGGAGGCATTGCGACTTAAATGTAATGCCGGATGTAATTGCTCGTCACAGTCATGGGTCAGCATCCATCAGAATGGAAGGAAGGAAAATTAGGTCAAGTGTCTTGTATGAGTTATAAACCGGCCGGGAGAGCTATATCTAAATAGTGATGTCAAATTAGTGCTGTGCATATGATGGGTATATCATGTCTATGAAAGTCCAACGATGAATTTGTTTCTTTTGATTACATATTTGTCAGGTACCTTCACCTCTACGATTAATATTAGCCGCTGATTTTTAAAAATTGGTATCAAACTTACTATTTTTTTATTGAGTTTATTATTTTGATACCTTTGACTACCTTCCTGTTTTTAATCGTTAGATTTGATCAAACGGACGGCTATGATTAACTCCAAAAACTCATTCATTTTTTCAAATAGTTAACCATACTCATTATTTTTATCTTTTAGGGTACCTTTGACAGTATAAATCAAAAACAATCGTGCATGGTAGACTTGGAAGAAGAAAATTATACAGCACATGATTATATAGTGCTATATTGTCATTGATAAGGAAAAAATAATCAAGAAAACAGTTTTTGAAAGTTTGTCAGTAAATTGCAGTAGTGTACAATATATCTGCAGCACAAAAAATTTAATCTGTAAAAAGAGTTACTTAAAGTTGATTTATAAAACAGTAATTGTACCGCAAAGAGATTAGCTGTATGGTGTGATTTTCATGCATTGAATCGGAGCAAATAAATGCACACAGCTCCATGTTCACAAAAGCTTGCAAAATTTTCGAGTACAGACATAAAGACCAAAATATAGAGGGACGTGCAAGCACAATATTTCTTCTTCTACAGTACTCTACTTGTTAATGTTTGTACCCCACATGTTAGACATGGCATACAATGGCACACAAACGAATATTTTGGAGCTTCAGCTGCTTCAAATTAGGAAACTGTTGCCACACCTTAGAACAAACAGCCTGTTATTTTATAGTTAACATGTTTGAATAATTGTTCCATTTACTTTTTTGACGAATATGCCAAAACATAACATGAATTCCAGAAGAAAGTTGCAGAAGAATATATAGCATCACTTATACAACAAGCTTGATCCCGAACTACCAAAAATTCAACTAGATGAATTTCTTAGTGTCTCCGTGGGTATATCTTTGTTTGGGAAAACTTAATAACAGAAGTAGCTGCAGAGACATGGGGTTAGAGAATCAAACTTTTATACAGTAACATCTAAATTATTTAGATCTTTATAAGATTTACACTTCTTTTTCTTTCTCCCACTTTCATGCTTCATGCATGGTTACGAACCTGTCATTAGTACAAACTTACACGATCAGTTCCAACCCTAACATCAGAGGAACAACATCACTAAATGAAAGGTATTGAACAAACTAGACCCAAACCCAACTTGATTATCTAAATCACCGATAACTCAAAAGACATTTAGTAGTTCGGTGCATAACTACTTAATATTAACTCAGTGACTTTATGATAACTTATTCTTGCACATCTACTGCTTGATTAAGTTTCGGTTGTACTTGTACAGCGGCCTTAATTAAAAGAACTCACTGGGGTCCCCTAATGGCACCACGTCAATGAGGCCCAGTTCGCCGTGCGCCAGGCCGTCGTCGAGCAGCCAGTTCTCCAGCATCGAGAACGCCGGCGGGGCGCCGGCGCCAGCCGCACCGACCATCTTGCTCGTCTCCGTCGAACATTCAGGGGTCTGCACGGCCATCGCAGTGGTGCCCCCGCTGTGGCTCGCTGACGCGGACGCCGCACCCTCTCCGGAGCACTGCGGACGCTGCTGCGTCGTCCCCGTCGTAGATGTGGACCCCGACGTCTCCGGCCCTTTGCCGCAGCCACTGCCCGGGCGCAGCCATCCCTCAAGCAGCCGAGCTATGTTCTCGGCGCTGGATGCGTACGTCGCCGACCCCGCAGGCGTCGGCAGCGGCGCCATCTTGGCCGGTGGCGAGGGCTCGAGCGAGAGCGCCTCTCTTAGCGCCTGCCGCGCCGTGTGGATGTCCGTCTGAAGCCGCCGCTCCCACTGCCCCTTATGAACGGTTGGGCGCTTCTCGCCACCGACCCTGTCGCCGGCGCCGGCGCTCTCCGAGACTCGAACGCCGTCCTGATCTCCCCCACCGCTTTCGCCGGCCTGCATCTTCTTGAGCTTCTTCTTGAGGTGCGTATTCCAGTGGTTCTTGATGTCGTTGTCCGTCCTCTCCGGCAAGTAGGATGCTATCGCCGCCCACCTTCACAAAAGATCAACAAGTTCACCCAAGGAAAGTCAGAACAGGCCCAACAGGGTACACGTAGCCGGTGATCAATTTGTCCATAAGGAACAGGATGAGACGAGATGGATCACCGGTTGCCGAGGAGCACTTGGAGGTGGATGATGAGCTTCTCCTCTTGGTCGGTGAAGTTGCCGCGCTTTATCCCCGGCCGGAGGTAGTTGGTCCACCGCAGCCGGCAGCTCTTGCTGCACCGCATCAACCCTGCACGCACACGCACCGCATCAAAGCTTGGATCTTCGAAAGAAATTCGATGTCATCAGCTTTGCATGAAGCACTAACCGGTGTTGGTCGGCACGGCGCGCCAGTTCCCGGGGCCGTGCTCCTGAACGTAGGAGACGAGCACGAGGTCCTCCTCCGGCGTCCACGGCCCCTTCTTCACGCCGACCTTGTCGCAGCACGGCGGCCTTCCCATGCCGCCGCCTCTCTCTTCCCCTCCGGCAGCTACTTTCACTTTGTTGTTGGTGAGCTTGCTTGTTAAACGATAAAAAACATCCGACTAGCTAGGCGGCAGAGGCTCACCGAGGTCCAATTAAGCAGATTTGGTAAAAGAGGGTGAGGGCTAGACGCATATATATACACGAACAGCACGAGTGATGGCGAGAGGAAGAAGACGAAGTGAACTATTAGTGCAGTATCAGTGGTGGCACTGGAAACAGTTTGACCTGGGTGGATTACTGAGCTAATAATCAACGGCGACGTGACATGTGTTACAGGTACGTGCACAGCGCCGCAAGCGAAGGCGATAAATAAATAAAAGAATATTAAATAAATAAATACTTGAAATTAAAGTAATAGCTTGTCTGTATCTGATCAGCGGTTTAGGTAGCATTTCCTGGCATTTTGGTTTTGCTATTGAATGCCAATATAATTTTTGTGGACAATAATTACGGGCATATTTTTAAACAGCAGTAGGTGTGGGTTGACAGTTACCGAGTAAAACAATTCTATAAAATAATAAATGGGTTAATCTCTGCTGGAGTAAATGGATTTTGTAATATTATCATGCATCCATATCTTACCAGTGAATCCAATCAATATTCTGCCTAAATATCATAGTGGCATATATTTTTCTATTACATACTCTCTCATGTTTTAAAATATTGAGACCATTAACTTCTAACATCATTTTTGACAATTCAACTTATTTAAAAAAAATTAAGCTAGCTGAGCTTTTTCTCTGAATTGACGATACTGAAATTGCCATTAAGATTTCAATGAAAGGTCGATGAGAGATATGTGTGCCATACCCTACAGTAGATTTACATCATAAAAATAATTCAGGTCTCCATACTAAAAACCTGATGAATGATATATTTTATATAAAACTCATTGCTTTTTCTTTCTAGAAGGCCTTGGTGTTAAATCTCTGTTTTATCAAGCAGATTCTTAATTTTCAGTTTTTTTTTGTTTCTTGCACTCCAACTCGCGTCTTGATGCCTATGCCTGTTGGAAGAGACAATTAATCAGTTACCTCTAATAATCAACTCATAACACCAAGTTTACTTTGTTATTCAGAGCGATTTTGATGACCCAAATGATGTTGACCACATCTTAGTTGTAAACGACATCAAATGCTGTTTTTTTATTTGAAGTAGTTGATCCCAGAAGACGAATTGTAGTCTTGAACAATTTGATAGCAATGCGTAACAATGAAATAAATTTTCATTAATCTACAGTTATATGCTTAACTACTTGCAAGGCCTTTCTTTAAGTGCTGTGTTTTCACAAGATTTAAGTGATGATATAAGTATTCTCTCTTTTCAAAATGGTGAAACAATTTTGAAACGGATGGAGCAGTGAAGTGCACATGGCTCCTTCTCTTTCTTTTGTTTTCCTTTAAATTGGCTCTTTTATCTTTTTGCGGCGTGTAATAATAAATACTCCATATAGTACAGAGAGAGAAACTCAAAGGACAGCATGGTGCATTTAATCAGATAGGAGTTGCTAAAGTCAGCTTGATTGGAGTGCACTGAGCCGCTGCATTTATTAATTTCTTGAAGCCCTCATGACTCCCATACACTCTTTTTCCCTTTTACGGAAGAGGGAGTAAAAGAATGAAAGTTAAATACCGAATTTACATACACTAGTGCAGTACTCCCTCGTGTCACACAATAAAGGTTATTTTATATAATGTTTTGATCAAATATTAGGAATATAAATTGTAAATAAATTTTAATTAGTTAAGTTCAGACGTGAAAATTATATAATTAGATTTGTTTTGAAAAATACTTTCATAAAAATATACATATATCACTCTTTTATAAATATTTTTATAGAAAATAAGAGTCAAAGTTGTATTTTAAAGACCGTGTCGTTGTTCAAAACGATGTTTATTGTGTGACCAGAGGGAGTACTGTACTTGGGTAAAAACACGCTAACTAATTTGTTTTCACAGCAAAAGCCATGGAGAGGGATGTTGTAAAGCACATAAGAGTCTGTTTCTGCTTTTTAGCTCAAAACCAAATGCACCCTAAAATTCCATGTGTTCGAAAAATTGGGTTACGGACTTGAAGCTTAGGTCCTACCTATACATAAACAAATTCAACATATATATGGCTCAATTATAGATCATGTGGTTGCTGCTGACGCTATACACATTGGTTCACTGTAAACCATAAAGGTTCAATTGTTCTGTTTTCTTGATTAGGTAACGAGATCGAGCTCTTCAGAAAGAGAAATGAAACAATATACGGTTTGCTTGTAACTAACACACCAGCCAATACGTTTCCATACCATAAACTGAGGTTCAGTTTTTTATAAACTGGAAGATAAACTGAGAGTATCCAAACATGACCTAACATTAATTATCAGCGGGGGCGGAGTAGGTCCTTTCTTAGGGTCAGTTGACCCTAACAAATTTCTAAATCCTCAAGTAAATCTACATTAGTTTGAATAATAATCAATTTATATAGTGGAGCTGACCCCGGTGTTTTTTTACCTGGCTTCGCTACTGAGTCTATCTGGTTGGGGGGGCTTAGGCCAGCAGAAGAATGCACCATGCTTATGCATGTCTCTCTCGGCTTATTATGTCGTCCTTCACCTCATAATAATATGACAACCAGTAATGACGCTGCATCCCCAAAGCTAGCTCCTTCGTTAGCCCATACGTACGTTAGTTTATTTCAGTATAAATATAACATGCAAACATGATACATACGTCGTACGTGCAGATCTAAATACGGAGTGCACGTACTCTGAACAACGTAATACTATATGTTCTTGATCGATCGGAGTAATGGAGGGCTATTTTCTTATCACTGAATCTCTACCGCCACAATCTCATAAAACGACGCGCGCGCGTACGGATGTGTACGTGATGAACGTATGTAACGGCTTCATACATGTGTATTTTATACATGGACATAAATAATTCAATGCATAGGTGTACAATAAAGCCACGCATATATAGTAGCATATACGAAACGTGTAATAAGGTTAATAGTTCTTAAATTGTACTCTAAGACATTATTTCCTCCATTCTTAAATTGTTTTGTCGTTGACTTAACATTATTTTTAACTATTCATTTATTAAAAAGTATGATAAATATCATATATTTTGTTATAATTTGCTTTGACACTAAAATTATTTGCAACATGGATTATAATGTTACATATTTAATCTAATTTTTAATTAGATAAATGGTCAAAGGTGATGTCAAAATTTAACGATAATAATAATTTAAGAATAGAGGCAATACCTTTTTAAGGACATGAAGTATTTGATTATGAATTAAAAATATTAATTATTCATATATTATGAGTTCATATGTTCTAGGTGTTTATGTAATAATACCAAATGAAATTTCAGAAAGTTTGTTACATGAGCTCTTGCTAATAATTATACATTACTTTATGGAAGTACTGTATTGTGCAGCTACAATAAGGCACCGTTCGATTTACAGGGGGATTGGAGGGGATTGCAGGGGAATGAGTTGGATTAAATCTATACCTAGAGAGTAATAGAATCAATCTCTCTCAATCCCACTCTAATCCTGGACAACCGAACAAGCTTTAGAGCTTGTTTGGTTTAGGAGGTAAGAGGAGAGGATTGAAATGGAATGAGAAGCATTAAATCCACACTTAGAGAATAGTAGATTCATTCTCACCTATTCCTCCTCTCATTCTTCTCTAACGGAACAAGGCCTTGAGGAGGAAAGAAGGAAAGACGACTAGAATACCTAGTTCCTTCTAAGTAATAATGTTTCATAACGATTTCAAAGGTGTCGGCGTGAATTCGTCCTCTATATAGTATACCTCTACAGCGCTTAAACATACTAGATCTCACACAATGGCAAATAATTTCCTTTCGATTGAAAAGTACTCCGAACTCACAAGAGGATGCACACCACAAATTATAGAATGAGACACTGAAAATTACAGCTCTGAATCTCTGACTATGAGAATACAATAATAGATTAGCATGCGTGGGGACTGAGAGGAGTCAGCAACCATGTTGCTCTGCGTCCTCTGTTGCTAAACAGGATTAACACAAAAAGGATGAAGATGGCAAGTGACCTGCGATGTATATTTCTCATGTCCTCTAAATTTATGGTCCATCTGACTTTGAAACAATAAGGAGTAGCTAGCACCATAGAACCATTCAATTATTTATTAGCCAAAGAAGGATGAAAATGTCGCATTTTTTTAACAAATTAATTCTACTTTATGTGGCGTCACTGCTGATGTGCCCCACGTCACCATCCTTCTATTGGTGTTGTTCGCACGTTGGATAACTAAATGGCTGAGCCCGGGCTCAGATGAGCGCCTACTGAGTCGATTGAGTCTTTTTTTTCTCGCTTTTTGCAAAAGGGAAGAGGATTCAAATAATTTAGTGGGTGTAATCCTCTAAACATAGTGACCTTTGTTATTGCCCATTTAATTTTTAAGTACTATTAACATTGGTACTTCAGGTGGTACCGTGCAAAGTACCACTGTATTACTGAAAAATTTTCCTGTGAGGATACAATTGATGCTGTTTCATTGATTTTTCGCTGCAAAGCACTGCACGACTGATGAATGTCTGAAGTGAACCATAACCACCTAATTTAACGAACGTCAAGATAGAACCAGGAGATTGTACTATGTGCATTGGTCGTAATCACACTATTTCTTTATTCTAGTTTGAAAACCAAATACTATGCTACACGTACGAACTTGGTCTAGTGAGACCATTAATTGCAATTTGAACCAGCATCTGACCAATCTATACGAAGTTAGGAGTAATGAAATACGTACCGAGATGTCTATCCCATGACTGTTCATGCGTTGATTTCGAAGCTTTAATTGTTCTTTTACTTTCTAGGAGGTAAAACATTTTTAATAATTATTAATTGCTGAATAATTTAATTTGAAAAAGTTATTAGTGAGTTTTGGTAGATGACGGTAATCAGAGACATTTTACTTTATATAATTAATAGTTGAGATTGAATTCATATTTTATCTTACAGAAGGTGAAGCAATATCACTTGATCTATTTTAAAAAGACTCTTTTAAAATGTCTTATAGGAGTACATTTTTTAAGTACGTAGCTAATGCGGTGGTATATTTTCTGAATGGCTGAATAATTTCATGTACTAAAATGTACCAGGTCAGTTTGATTGTAACTATAAAAACATGATCTTTAAGTGTCATAGACACAATTTCCCCTTTTTTAAAAAATAATGCTAAAATCTCTCTCACTTTGTGTAGACTCATATGTGATCATGACGTACACAAAAAATTTCTTACATGTTCCTAATGGTGAAGGTGAACCAATTGACATACTCCTAGATTGGAGTTTTTGAATTCTTAGTCAGTGAGTGCGTTGCACAGGATCGTACCTCTGATCTGATAGCTAATGTTGTCCCATACCCCACGAATGTGGACAAGATCGCGAGTGAACAATGCAGTGTAGTCAGCACTGACGAAAATACTTGCCCATTTGCACGCACACCTAATGGCAGATGTGGATTAGTGTAACTCAATGTACAGAAAAAACAAACAAATGCACGCAAGGCATCGTCACACTTCCTGTAATAACAAAACAGATGCTAGCACTAAGCAATGTGTCGTCTCATCTGTCCCCCGGCCGTTCATCAAAAGTGGACTTTTGCGCGTTGTTACAAAAAGAGGCCAGATCGATCCAGATAAACTGTCAGCAAAATCGAACTCCTTGCATTCATTTGATGATATGTACTCGTATGTCATGTCGTGCTGCCGTCGTCCCAAAAATTGAAAAGGCCTGCTTAATTCGTCAGTGGAAAACTCAGCAAAAACTTCGTGTATCCAGCACCAAACACGATGTTGGAAGCATCTGAACAATTACATCGAGCAATCTCAAAAAGGAAAAAAAAAACCAATTCTCATCATAAGCTTGCATTCCCCCCGTGACACGGCCGTAACAGCCCATTCGTGTTATAGGAGTAGGAATTTCACTTGAAAATGATTTGGTTTTAAATACGAAGAAAAAAAAGAATAACTCCTTGCTTGTCCAGGAGCTGGACAAATGTCAACAGAATTTCAACAGCAACGTTTTCAAATGACGTGGCGTAAGGAGCGCGGGAGATCCCAGGTGTGAAAGGGGGAGCCGCCACGTACGTGTCCGTTTGTCAAAGGTGCGGCTCGGATGTGACGCTGTGAGAGGTCGTGCGATCAATGCAGCAGCCATCATCTCCACGGGCGCTGCTGACTTTGTGCGTCATGTAGTCAACGGTGAATGCAACGCATGCTTTTAATTTCCTCCGTATTTACTGCGGTCCACCTCTATTTGGTTTTGCCTACTACCGTTTCGTTACGGTATTTGCCATCTCGCCCATCAAATTTCGTCGGTATTAGCGTATACGCCCCTCGTTCTTAATTAGTTCACAAATTTTCTCTTTTTACGTATTATTTTCGTTTTTTAGTAATTTTTTTATTTTTAATACATCGTTATCTCTAATTTTTTTTTATTTTTAACACATCTCATTTTTTTATCATTTTTAATTCGTGCCCACGTCTAAAATAACAAGTAAAGAGGACTAAGGTAGTACTACATAACATTTGAGAAAATTGAATTGACATTTTGGTTTCTTTTGTAACGCGATAACTTCGCAAGATGTTCCAAGAATCGCCATGGTTTTCTTTAACATCCATCATGTAAATGGCTCACTAGTGTACTCATGCAATGGTTTTCAGTATTGGATTCAGCTACGTACGATTTGCCCCCACAACTATTTTTCAAGTTTTCAGAGAATTAATAGGGACAGCTGAATTAAGAAGGGTAGAGAACAGGAGGCAAAGTTTGTTTGGATACAAAACTGACGTCTCTGTAGGACATGATGATCTAGCTCAGAATGAACCTGTGCTAGATGAAATCAATCGCCATTTTCAGGCAAGCCGGCAAGGTGATGGCAGCAACGCCGAAAGGAGATAGCGAAGCAACCTGGATCTGTCGGAGTCGGTGGGACTTGGCAGCGCGCCGAGCCGCCGAGGTCACTCCTGGAGCGGCGTCGACGCAAGCGGCACAAGTCGGTTATCACACAGCCCTAACAGCTCATTTCTTTGTCTGCGTGCAAATAAAGAAATAAGCGAGGAAAAAAGGATTTCTTCCAAACCACTTTGCCGTTTGTGATGTCGAGCAATTTGCATGGTGATCGTGTCCTTGGCTCAGAAACGGACTCGACGCGCGGCCACCAAACCAACGCTTTCTGGCACGGCTAGGATTAATAAGCGTCAAGAGGAAGAAGAGAAGTGCTGATCAGAGCCATGACGATGTAAACGGATCGGCGATGGGAAAAAAACTGGACATGGAGGGCCGACGAGATTGAAGGACTACTTGCACATAGTAGGAATTATTATGTGTCTTCAAAACATTCTAATAGCCTGCGGATGAATTTGTTTTTTGGATGGGTTTAATGGCAGCTCTCACGATATTCCTTCCCGCAGCGTACCGCTTCTGTCTCCCGCGAGAACGACGACTGCAATGGTGACTGATCGCTGAGCCCTGGTCCTGGACCAACTTGAATGGTTGGCCCCCACCCATCTGCGCCCCACGCGATCTTAAACAATGAAGTACCATCACCACGCTTATGTTACTGCCCTCAGTCTGTATTGTACCAATTCGTTCAGGCAAATCAAGGGCACTGTCTCGCTCGCTCCACTCCGTGGAACCTCTAGAACACCCAGCTGGTTGTTAATTTGTTATACAATTAGACTTCACTTGCCAATTAGGCTTCGCTTTCCCTCCCTTAAATGCCGTTCCCTCTCAGCCGTCCGTGCTCCACGACGAGGTACGTGGCACGAGGCTGCCTGAGGGGCGTCGCAGACCATGCTGCCACGGTAGCTTTCGCCGGCCCCGGACATTGCTGCACCACAACCGTCGGTAAGCCGGACGAGGATGCAGCGGCAGCGCGCGGCGAGGTTGCGTGCCCGCGGCCGCCGCTGGCCCGGAAGGCTTCAGTAAATGCAGGATTGACAGCGGCGGCACTGCTAGCCGCGGGAACCATGCGTCAATTATTGAGCATAATCTGTAGTATGCGCCTGAGCGCCTCCGCGAACACTTGTTACTGCGTCTGCGCCAGCTTCTGCCCGCACAGGTGCAGTGCACCCCTCTCGGCATCGAAGCGTTGATGCTCCCGGTGAAAAATGGAGAAGTCACCAGCCCAGAGATGCAGCGACAACGCATATCTGGTCTGGTGAAATGTAGGGAAGGTCACAGGTGTTCATCGCTTCATCTTAGAGAGTTACGTCGTCTTAGAGTACGTTTGGATGTGATCGGTTATCCATTCGTCAAGATTTGGTATGCCCGCGTGCGTCTGCGCATTGGCGAGCGATTTTGGCGCCACCGTCTCGCCCGGATTGGCAAAGAAAAAAGAACTATACGCTGCTAGTTACATGAGTTGCTGAGCCAAATGTTGAAAAGATTCTAAACGATCAGCAAATCGGTGTCAGCGAGCGTGGGCACGCCAATTTTTGGCGTAGGAGCATCGGCTTCGATCCAAACCGCCCCTTAGTCTTCGCCATTCAAGCGCTAACGAATCCTCACAAGTTCATCACAACAACATATCATCACCATGCGGAGAGGAAGACGTGTTTACCTCAGGAGACGAGCGTCTTCCAAGCCTTGCACTTTGGTCATCGATTGGAAAGGGCCAGGACCAGAGCCAGGTTGAGAAGAGTAGGACGAACTGCTGTGACCATGTGCAATGAATGGACAACACCAAACCAAAGGGTTAGGCTCCGAAGTTATCGATCACTGCGGCATGATTTACACTACACACGCCGGCGCTGTATGGGATGGCTGTTTCGTCAAAAGCAGACTTGGAAAGTTTGGTGCCCGGGAAGTGAATAAAGTGATGCTCCTTTATTGTGATGAATCCTTTGAGTAGTACTCGCTTCATCATGTTTTGAAATCTATTTGTGATTTTTTTAGGGACAATAACGTTTCAGCTATAATTTTTAGTCTAATTATGATTCAAACATTAATTTTCAGATTTTGATATTCAGTCATCACTTTTTAAACCTAACCTTAATTGTACCACAAGTCTATTAAGTGACTCTAATGATGTTAATTTTTGCTGTAAAAAAATAAAATTGCCCTTTGTAATTAGATTATAATTTTGTTAATTTTATTGTATTTATACAAGAATTAAAATCTAAATTTGAAATTTTGAATTGTGGACAGAAGTTGACACAAACTTTCAAATTTTAAAATCTAAATCTGAAATTTTTAAAATTTTGAAACATGAATTTGAAACTTCTAACTTTTGAAATCTAAATTTTAAATTTTTAAAAATTTGGAAACTGAAATTGAAATTTTCAAATTTTTGAAACCTGAATTTGAAAATTCTAAATTTTCAAATTTGGATTTAAAATTTTCAAAATTTCAAATTTCAAACTTTGATGAAGATTTAAAATTTTTATCAAATTCTGTCCACATTTCGAATTTTGAGCATAAAATTTTTAAAAAAGCATGGTATAATCATAAAGGATAATTTTGTCTTTTCACAACAAAAGTTAACACCGTTAAAATTATTTAACGGACTTATGGTTCAATTGAGGTTAACTTTAAAAAAGTGATGACTAAAAATCTATGATTGAAACACAATGACTCCATTTTTTTAATCTGATTTTCAGAATCATCGGTGGTTCAAACCGCTTTGGGTTCATGAAAGTATGTATTCTCAAAGAGTCAAAGGGACTTGAGGATCTAGCTAGAGATGGCAACGGAGCTCCAAGACCTGAAACCCAATGGTTTTTACTTCATTAGGGTATAAGTATGAGAGAGTTTTTATACTCGTGAATTAACGGGTATGGGTACGAGAAGATTCTATTTGTCTCAATACCTGATATATACTTGATATATATAAAAAATACATATTTTCATTAGATATAAGTATATAAAATATTATATTCTATAGATTATTTTTATTTTTTTATCTAATGTGTCACATTTAATTCAAATTTTAGTAGTTTAACTTATTATGTGTCAATAAATTGAATATTCATATTAAATACATACAATAGATATATATAAAATAACTAATTATAATTGTGTTTGTATTTTTAATGGGTACTCGAGACCCGTGAAATTTTCAAAGGTATAGGTACGAGAAAAACTTTTACCTTATAGTTAAATAGATATGTGTATGAGAAAGCAAAATTCGCCAGTATGTACCCGCTCTAGCGTAATTCTGTGCACGCACATTCAGCTTCTTCATGAGAATGATTCGTGCAGAAACTTGTCCAGAAGTCCAGAGGCTGCAAAGCCACAAACATAGGCCCATACATCGTACCAGTTTACGGCCCATTACCTCGTCAAACCGATCCTGGCCGTCCGATCTAGGTTAGGCCCCTCGACGAACCCCGAACCCATTTATACCTCTCGCCGCCGCCGCCGCCGCGCGCCGCATCTCTTTCCTCCAGCCTCTCCTCTCCAGCCTCCTCAGACCAGGGTTTATCCCGTCGGCGCGTGCGTGGCGGCGTCAAGATGGTGCAGCGCCTGACCTACCGGAAGCGGCACAGCTATGCCACCAAGTCCAACCAGACGCGGGTCGTCAAGACCCCAGGTCTAGATCCCCTGCTCCTCTCTCCATGATTTCTCCATAATTTTTTGTGCTTTCGTGATCTGCTTGGGGGTGTGGTTCTGATTTCCATGATCGGTTTGTGTTTTATGCTTGCAGGTGGCAGGCTCGTGTACCAGTACACTGACAAGAGGGCGAGCGGCCCCAAGTGCCCAGTGACTGGGAAGAAAATTCAGGGGGTGAGTGGACTGTTCAGCTCGTCCTGTTTTTTGTGGTACTCTGATGTGGAGTAGTTTTTGTTTAAGTTTTGGTAGTACGGTTTGGATTTGGGTTAGAATTGGTACCCTGTGGTGTTGGGATATGGGTGGAGTTTTGAGGTTGGTGGCAGACTCAGTTCATAAAATGTCTCAAGTCACTTGTTATTCTGAACCTTGCTTTATGCTGTTTTAGAATGTGAGCACTTTCAGTTAGCTTGTTAGTTATAAGACAAGTACATGATGCACTGAGTGTTGGTTTTCCACTTAATTAGTTGAGATTGGTAACCAGATGACGTTCTTTCGGTGGTAACCAGATTGACATTTTTTTAATTAAGAAATGATGCCTTCTGGCTAGGTGAACACTGTTGTGCAAGAAGATACATTTTCTATTATGTTGTAGATGTCCAGCATGCATTTTGACAGCACAGCAACATTTTCTGTCCATCCTTGGTTTCTTGTACGGTGCAGTGCTCTTCTAATTCTTTCATCCCTTTTAAAGTTACATTTTAGAAATGTTGTTTTGTACATTCATTTATCTGTTGCAAAGTGCCAAAGACGACTGAGGTTTTACATTTAAAATGATATCTCCACAATCCTTCTAAGTCTTCATGGGCATACATTGCACATTGCCAACATCACAATACTAGTTTGTACATAAAATGTAGAGTATGTTGTTCAGTTGGTGTGTTGTACTCAAAGCTATGCTTCTGCCCTACAGAACAGATGCATTACATTTTGTTGGCAATTGGGCAGAAATAGAAAACACAATATCCTTTAGCTGTAAGATTAATCCATTTGCTCATTTGCAATGATAGATATTAGTATGTTTTGTTTTCTTTTCATACGTGGTACTTTATTTAATTTAACCCTTCTTTTACTAGCTTCAGCAGATTTCTCATTATGTTGTAATTAGTTCATTGTTACTCAGAGTGACACTAATTTTTACCTTTGGTGCTTATGCTTTGATGACATCGTTTCCAGATTCCCCACCTCAGGCCTTCTCAGTACAAAAGGTCCAGGTTGTCTCGGAACCGCAGAACTGTGAACCGTGCCTATGGTGGTGTTCTATCTGGAACCGCAGTTAGAGAAAGGTATCATAGGCATCAAAACATTATAATGCAATGTTCTCAAACGACAATAACATGATTTGTGTGCAATCTTATGTTGTCTTGTTATCTTGCAGGATCATCCGTGCTTTCCTAGTTGAAGAGCAGAAGATTGTGAAGAAGGTGTTGAAAATACAGAAGACCAAAGACAAGGCTGCCTCAAAGTAACTGCTTGACATGGAAGCAAGACTGTTCTGTAAACAAGAGAGGATAATTTTTGTCTATTGATGATCAATGGCTTAGTCTCTTCTACTAGTATGTTGAGGTGCCAAGTGTTTAATTAGAGTACTGGAAATCTGTCTACTGTTGTGATGTCAGAGAGTGTGATACAAATTTTAATCACGTGCTGTGCTTTGGTTGCTGGAACCCAATGTTGAATTCCCATAGTATAATTTGTTTTTCATCCAGCTGCTATTTTAGGTCTCCTTTATTTGTTCTCGCTACTTGTTCTGTTAGATGTTCTATTCATCTGTTCTTCTGATTTTTCATCTCCAAGTAAACATGTTTTCACCATGACGTTTTGTGATGTTGTTCTCTGTTTTATTCACGTTTTCATGTTGGTCCTGTCTGTATTGTATGTACAGGGGAAAGGAATGATATATCTAGTGACTGAATGGGCAAAAAGAAAGATTGTCAATTCTCGCTCCTTGTTCTGTCAGGTGTTCTATTCATCTGGTCTCCTGATTTTTCATCTCCAAGTAAACATGTTTTCACCATGACGTTTTGTGATGTTCTCTCTGTTTTATTCAAGTTTTCACGTTGGTCCTGCTGTATTGTATGTACAGGGAAAAGGAATGATATATCTAGTGACTGAATGGGCAAAAAGAAAAATGAGCAAATTTCAGAAAACATCAGGTTTTAGCACCGTTGTAACACAGAATCACATATTTTACATTTTTTTGCATTAAATCACAGATTTTAGGACTCAAATAACATAGAATCACATTTTATAGATTCTCTGTCGAGTGGCGTGAAGAGGCTGCAGATAGGAGCTGACGTGGCTGCCCAAATCCAATGATGTGGAGATACATAAATGCATGCAAGTGACGTGGCTGCTTTCTCTCGGGATGGATTTTTTGGTTTTTTTTTTCCCTCATCCTGCCATAGAAGAGCTCTCGGGCTTGATGGAGAGACCATGACTTGACTGGGAATCTGTAAAATATGTGGTTCTACGTTACTTGATTCTTAAAATCTGTGGTTTAATGCAAAAAATATAAAACCTGTGATTATGTGTTACACAAGTATTAAAACCTGGTATTTTCTGAAATTTGCTCAAGAAAAATTGTCAAGAATGGGATTTGAATCCATACCCTTTCAGACCAGTACCTGAAACTGGCGCCTTAGACCAACTCGGCCATCTTGTCGGCCATCGTGACATGTTTGCACGAGAATTGACAACTTGACATTCATATTTGAATTTCATTGGATCTGCTCCTTCAGCAGTTGTGCAGCCAATTCTTGCCTCCGATGCTTTGAGGGGAATAGGGGGCCTGCCTGGAAGCGGATGGAGGTCCATAAGAGAGACCGACAACGATTTCGACGAAGCCATTGGGTGATCAGGAAGATCCTTTCTGTCCCGCTGCAATTTCTGTGTTTTTTTTAAAGATTCATAAGAGCTTGTTCGGTTTAGAGTTGGAATGGAGGAGATTGAGGTGGAATGAGAGGGATTTAATAATCCACATCTAAAGAGTAGTGAAACAATTTCCATCTAATTCCCCTCCATTCCTCATGAAACTGAACGGGGCCTAAGGAAGCTACAATTCTCTTTTCTTACTTGTGCCATTGTGAGTAGTTTAGATTGGTGGAAAATTTTACCCACTTAAAATTGAAATATATTTTGATATTTTTTTGTTGAGATTGAATCATGAGTGGGGGAAATAGATATTTCAGAGTTTCCTATTGTAGGATCCCTTATTGTCTAATATGATGAAACTGAAAGTTAACAATAGACATCACGGAAGAATAAAACTATAGAGACTTGCTATTTAATGATGCTGGCCCACCAAATACCTAGAACAAATCAAACGATGACGCGTGGTGGAAGTAAGCATAAGAGCAAGGCCATTGTATGTGGACCGCTTGGTCCTTAGAGGTGGGCCCCACTATGGAGGGCAGCAGCAAATGTCAGCTTCTACAATACGTGTTCATCGCACAGTCCTTTTCTTTGACGTGTCACTAGTAAAAAATCTTTCTCTCTCACCACCCGTGACTTCCTTCCCGCGAGAGAAATTCCCCATTTTCATCGCATCACTGCAGTCTGCCGCGTTCGATCTTGGAGCAATCTAACGGCCGGCGATATAATCCGATGATTTTTGCCCCAATCTACGTCCTAATGCTTCTAATCTCATGATTTAGCTCACCTTTTCTTAGTTCGATGGGTTCAGATCTGGAGCGAGGGGGTGGCCATGGCGCTGGCTCCATGCGGGCAGGAATGAGCAGCAGAGTGCCGTCGTTGCAGAGGTCGGGTCCTGGAGGGCGGTGGTGCCAGTTGACAGGGTCCTAAGAGCCCAGCGCCAGTGCCATGAGAGGCGAGCGCTTGCTACTATGTTGCGATCGACAAGCTGAACGGTTGCTGTGGTCATGTATGGCTTCAAGCACGCAATCAGGTACTCCATGAATAACTTATGAATCTCAGTTACAAAACATAAGTGCTTTGAAATAAATCGATAAAATACTACGACATACACTGATACTGTAAACTAATAAACATTAAACTTATTGAGTAGGGCCAAATTTGTGCCATATATGCTCTATCAAATCTTCTTTGAGACGCAAATGGGTAGATCTATCACGAATTTCCATGTTCTTCTCTAGGACATATGTAAATCCACTAATCGGGCCATGAGCAAGTCCTGTTATTTGTACTGGAGATGGCCCTTGCTTATATATGTTCTCATCAGATATTCTATATGTATCTCTCTTATCTTTCACTATCATATTATGCAGAATGATACAAACATACATAATAGCAGCAAGTTCTTTTCATTCCCAAAGACGTGCTGGGTGACGTATGATGCCCCAACGTTTCTGCAGAACTCCAAAAGCTTGTTCCACATCTTTTCTTGCTTCTTTTTTATGTTTAGCAAATATTATATGTTTTTGAGTGACAGGTCTAGGGACTGTTTTCACAAATGCTGCCCACTCTAGATAAATGCCATCTGTTAGATAGTAACACATGCTATATTCTTTCCCATTAACAGTAAATTGAACTTCAAAAGCTCTTCCTTGTATCGCTTCAGTAAACAATGGTGATTGGTTTAAAACATTAATATTGTTATTTGAACCTGCAACTCCAAAAAATGCATGCCAAATCTATAGATCATAAGAGGCCACTGCTTCAAGCATGATAGTAGAAACACCATAACAACCGCGAGTATATTGTCCCTTCTATGCAACTGGGCAGCCTTGCCACTTCCAATGCATACAGTCAAGGCTATCCAACATACCAAAGAATCCACGAGACTCTCCGACTGAAAGTAGCCTTTGAACATCTTCTTGAGTAGGCCGACGCAGATATTGGTGACCAAATATATGCCTCACACCATGCACACAATTAATCATACACTCTATAGCTGTGCTTTCAGCTATGTCAAAAGATTCATCCATTAGATCAGCTAGTGAGGCATATGCCAGCATTCTAATTGCAGCTGTACACTTTTGCAGCGGTGATAGGCCAACTTTGCCAAATGCATCTTGCCTTAAGCGAAAGTATGGAGACCAATCACTAAGAGCTTGAACAATGAGTAAAAATAGATGTTTTTGTATGTGAAATCTCCTACGGAACTAATCATTGGTGTATAAAAGATTTTTAGAGAAATAGTGTGCACACAATCTATTATGCTCAGCTTTATGATCTCTACTGATGTACCTTCATTTATATCCCCCACGCTTGTTGGAGGAATCACTTAGCTGGAGTTCTAGTTGTGCTTGAATCTGAGCTTCAAATTGAGCTTCAATAGAGTCACTGATTTCTTCCCACAGTAGGTCTTCAAGAGTGTCACTATTGATGTCTTCATCTGAATTACTAGATTGATGTTCTGATGCACTAGACATTTTTTGCTGGGGTGGGTTTTTTTTGGGGGGTGGGAGGGTGAGAGAATAGACGGAAGGGAGCAGGAAGTGTATAGTTGCGTTGCTGACCTCTATTGCCTTTTTATAATGTGCATTTCAACGGCTATTTTTTACTTTGTCATTTTGCCAACAAATTTTCCATTTGTCCTCTAGCTAATAGTTCTTTTTTTTTGTCCTTTGCTAACAACTTTTTTTTGTCCTTTGCTAACAGCTTTTCTTTTTGTCCTTTGCTAACAGCTCTCATCCTTTTTACTTTTTCTTTTCAGGAGCAAGTTGGCGCATGCAGACAGGTGATTGGACTAATATCAAAGGTGAATCACACAGAAATAACAGCATACAATATGGTAGAGATACAATTAAAACTAGTC
Source organism: Zoysia pacifica (assembly GCA_001602315.1). Taxonomy (NCBI): domain Eukaryota; kingdom Viridiplantae; phylum Streptophyta; class Magnoliopsida; order Poales; family Poaceae; genus Zoysia; species Zoysia pacifica. The sequence goes on from BCLH01002731.1 coordinate 40,312, forward strand.
TAAGCTACAACATTGGTAATAGTACTCAGTCTATTTTATTATTTTGAAACATCATTGTTATCTTCTTCGGCAAGTTCTTTAACTAACTGCTGCAACATAACTTTGTGTCTTTTGAGCTTCGCTTCACTAAATCCTGAAGTGTCCTTCTCCTCCAATTTCAGATATGTCTGCCGCTTCTTCATCCTTGTTTGTTCCTTTTTTGCTTCAACTGACTTCGCCATTGCTTTTGCCAATGCTTCGGACCTAGCTTTAACTGCTTCATTGAAGAGAACTAAGGATGGAGGTGGTTGATCCCCCAATGGAGATGTTTGTACTGGTTTCCCTTTACTCTTCTGTCTCCTTTTTGCTTTCTTCTGTCCCTCAGGGCGCTTCTCTTTGTGGCTTGATTCTGTTTCAGTTTCTTGGTTGGAAGAAGAATGTATGCTTCTGATTTTGAAATCTTTGTCCTCTTGTTGCTGTTTTCTTCCTCTGGTTTAGCAATCCTGCGCCATTTTGGCTCATCCTTTAGTTCTCTCTACAAATACTCCAAGGTGAAAGTTTTGTCTCGGTTCTCCTTTTTTACCATGCACGGGCTTTATCCATGATCATATCATCAGATTGACCACTAACATAGGTGTTTTTAACTCGAGAAAAAAATTCACAAAATTTTGAAACATCTTTTTTAACACCACTCTAATGTGTCTTTAGGTGCTTGACTGTCCTTGTATGCCCATTTATAGGTTTAGTGTTGTTGAACCCAGATGCTACAGCCTTCCAATAATAATCTCCCTTCTGGTCGATACCCTTGATAGAGTCAACAGAGTGGTTCAATCAAGAATGAGCAAACTTTAAATTCTCATCTTCAGTCTAATTCACACGAGGGGCTCTCCTCCCACTTTCTTCTTCACTGTTGCCACTTGAGTCTTTGATATTAATCGACTGCTTGTTTTGTTGTGCTGCAGGACATGGAAACGATGACTCTGACCCATATGAAGAAGAGTTACCACCACCACCAATAGAGGCTCCATGCTGTTGTACAAATGGTGAGTTCCCTGCACCTCCAAACACATGATTTGATGAATTGATCAAATGTTCGTGTAAACCTTGAAAGCTTGGGTGGGTACCTTAGTAGTTGCCTGGAGGACCAAAATGGTAGAAATTATGAAGAAAAGGTGGTGTTAGGAATTGAGAATACTGAGATTGAGGAAAATTTGTTGGAAAATGTTGTGGAGGGGAGCTCTGGCTTGGATTATTAGATAGCTGATTTGTTGAGGGTTGATTGAGCAAGTTTATGAAATTTCTATTGGAGGGATCTATTATATGTGAGCTTGATAATGGTTGGATTTATATGACAGGCAATCTGAAGAGTGGGGATGAGAAATACAAATAACATTGGCACTCCTATTTATAGGAAAGTCTAGTCGAAAGAGGAGGGATTGTGTCTGTACCTTCAACAATGTCTCTATGAAGCAACGGTTGGCACCAACGGCTCCAACGGCCAGCAATGTTTTAATATTAGTGCATAGTTACTGTATTTGTTTATTTCCTTGTGGCCCGGCTATATCTATATGGATGACTTTTACATTAAATGTCATAGAGATCATTCTCACATTCGATATATCTAATATATGTATCTTCATTTAATGCATAATGACTACTTTTCTCATCCATTGTGGATGCCCTAAGAGGATGAATTGGGAGGAGAGAAGCATGACTACTTTTACATTAAATGAAGCTTTCCCTGAGCTTTTTTGTTTTCATTCCTCCAAAAGTACAGATCATTCCTGCAAAAGTACAAGTTTGCAAGTCATTCATATGAAAAACTTTTAGCTTATTCCTTCATTCCAAACATGTTCATATGTTTCCTTTTTTTAAAATGTTTTCTTCATTTTATTATATTTTTTTTATTCTAAACAGAGCCTTAGCAATACGCAGCCAATTCTTAGAGAGAGGAATTGCCTTCGACCCTTTCTAAGGAAAGTAAAACGTACTACTCCCTTTGTTCCTAATTATTTGTCATCGAGTTCACAATTTT
>BCLH01002732.1:5476-42493 GCA_001602315.1 Zoysia pacifica
CGCCGGCCGTGGGGCCGGTACGCGGCGGAGATACGCGACCCCACGACCAAGGAGCGGCACTGGCTGGGCACGTTCGACACGGCGCAGGAGGCCGCGCTCGCCTACGACCGCGCCGCGCTGTCCATGAAGGGCGCGCAGGCGCGCACCAACTTCGTGTACGCGCACGCGGCCGCCGCGTACAGCAACAACTGCCCGCCGTTCCTCGCGCATCCGTCGACGTGCGGGCACGCGCCGTCGTCGACCGTGCATCAGTACGGCGGCCAGCAGCACAGCGTGGGCGCGTCGTCGTCGGACAATGGCTCCTACCACCACCACTGTTACTACAGTCAGAGTCCCGCGGGCTCCGGCGAGCGGTCGATGCCGCTGGGCGTCGATCGCGCGGACGGCTCGCTGCTGGCCGGCGGCCACGACCTGCTTTTCTCCAGAGCCGACGACAACTCGGGGTACCTGAGCAGCGTGGTGCCGGCGAGCTGCCTGCGGCCTCGGAGCAGCGCGGCGGCGGCGGAGGACCTGCGGCGTTTCTCCGACGCGGACGCCTACGGGATGCTGGGCCTCCGGGAGGACGTGGACGACATGGTGGCCGGGTTCTGGGCCGGCGCTGGCGACGCGGAGCAGCTCGGCGCGGAGATGGTCGCATCGTCGTCGCAGGGGTCGGACGTGTACTCGCCCTTCAGCTTCCTCTCCCACTGAGCGAGTTAATTAGCATATCATTAGCTATCTACTAGTACTAGCACTGATCATACATCATCGATTAGCGGCAGTACGTAGAGCAAGAGTGGACTTAATTAGGCTCTCTTCTAGCTTAGTAGCAGTATCAGTACTAATTACTCTTTTCGTTTCTAAATTATTGACACTGTTGACTTTACATATTAACTTTGATCATTTGCTTTATTTAAAAAAGTTTGATAAATATTATATATTTTGTTATAATTTGTTTTATTATCAAAGTAGTTATAACTATAAATTATAATTTTACACATTTAAATTGATTTTTTGAATAAGACAAATAGTTTTAAAGTCCACGTTGGTTAATAAATTTGAAAACAGATAGAGTAATTTAAGTCTCAGTTCATGTTTAGAGATGGAAACGGATGTTGCTAGCGGCCGGGATTCAGATAATTATGCCACTTTGATTTCGTATCATGACTCATGGGCAAGATCACCCTGGCACTCCTACCGATCGATCGATATCGAGCGTCGTGATGAACGACCGTTGCCATGTCACCCGTGTCCTGAAGACCGCCGACCAGAGCCCAGATGCATGCATGCTGGTCGCCATTTCCGCCACATTAATTTGTATTAAGAATGGAAATGGAAATCCTATATAGTATAGGCCAAAAATCTCAAAGATATGTGAAATGCGGTTAAAGTATATATCGATTCTGCAGAAACAGTATCAAAGGGCCCTACGCAGAATGGGTACAGTACTTCGTCAGCCCTGTTTACCAGCACCTCGTCAACTTCTAACTATATTCTTAATGCATTTTCATAGGATAGAACATGTTTTAGTATCCCTTCTGCATGTCTGTAGTGCTATATTCTCTTTTCAATAAAAGAGAGTAAAAGTTGCTTTTAAATTACACATTGATTAAAAAATAATAAATCAAGGACTAATTTTTTTTTAAAAAAAATCAATATGGACTCAGTAAGTTAAGATTAACTGAAGAGTAGTCTTTTTTGCCCTCAAAAAAAGGAGAAAAAAGACTGGAGAGTATTCTTTATGGGCATTATCGACCCAACGTCATGTTGACCCGCATCAAAGAAACCTGCAACAACTCACCGCCGTTCATGTGTGTTGATCGCTTAGAAAATTCTAAGAGGAAGTTGTTCAAACGTATCTGCGGCCGGGTGCCTAGACCGAGGATTCCATTTAAGTAAGGGGTATCAGTACCTCCAATTTCATGTCACGGAGCAGCTCGTGCGTGGCACGGAACTGAGAATCGACGCGACGACGCAGTGTTTGTTGTGCCCAATCTGCTCGTTTTTGCCGCAATTAAGAGCCATGAGCTCTCGAGGCACTGGCAGTGGGCCGCAATAGCAACCAGGCCCTCATCGCGTTCTATGAGCAGCCGGAGTGCTCGTACTAATTTCCACTAAAGGTGGTGTTTCGAAAGGGGAGATGGGGATGTGATTGGGATTGGGAAATAAAAACAGAAGATTTAAACCGTTTATTCATCTTTTTTGTTAAATTTTAACCACTCATTTTTTTTCTAATCCCTAACCCATCTTCTAATTCCGGATTACCAAACACCACCTAACGAGACCCCAAAAAAAATCTAGAGGATCTGACTCTTCAACGTATATTTGTGCATTTAGATTATTTTTACATAACACTACCACTCTCCGTTCTAAACTATAAGCATTTATATGTTTGATAAAATTAAATTATTTTAATTTTAATTAATAATAATATCTAAAAAGTTACATAATTTTTAATATAATAATATAATTTTTTATGAAAGCTTATTTCATATTGAATTTAAAAAAATATAATTTTTATACAATAAGACATTATTAATTGTCAAAATAATAAAAGTTTGACTTTGATTAAACTTAAAAATATTTATATTTTAAAACGAAGAAAGTAACAATAGTTAGTGAGTAATTCGAAAATACGGAGAAGAGTGTTTCGATGTATTTTTGAATTTTTAGACAGTGATAATGATCGGTATTAAAATCATGTCGCGGGATACTCTCCGGGTGGGCTCCGCCAGTCACGGGCCTAGCCTTCGATTTGGTTAATTGGATGGAGTCGCGATCGTGTCGAACCGGAAGTAGTCTGGGGACTCGGGCCGGGCTAAATTCGTGCGACCCATGGCACGAGAAAATGGCACGGCTCACCGTCCGGCCCGGCACGATATTTTTACGGGCTGTGCCGACACGGTACTGTAGCATGGGCCGTGCTGTGCTCAAGAATTAGGCCCGTCGGACGGCACGGCACGAAACTTGTATCGATCGCCAGTCCTGTTTTAAAAACCTTTTTTGGGCTTTCAATAAAAGCTGGTTTCAAAACAAAAAATGTTGGTGCTAACAAGTATCGTAATGTAAGGAGTACTTTTGCTCGTATATGCTACGCCCAGTTGATGATTGATTTCGTATAATCACGAGCAAGATCACAGCCCTTGCTGTCCTTCCGATCGATCGACAACAACGCGCAGGAACTGCTCACCGTACCACCAGGTACCTCGTGATGACCTGTGTCGAGCTTCGCCACCGCCAGGCATGCAGTTCGACACTTGTGTAGCCAAGCGACGTCCCAACCGCTGCCATTTTTGTCGCCCGTGTCCTCTGGAGACCGACGGCCAGATTAATTCTAGATGCATGCTCTCGTCCTGCCGATCGATCGAGCGTCGGGACAAGGTCTCATCAACGTTAAGCAAAACAATATACACACAAAACACATCTTTATTATTGAAATAACAAACACAAACACAATCCAGTCTCCAGACAGAGTTTCAATTCAAACAAACATAAGGGAAGAAAACTAAGACGCACACCACAGCATGGAATCCTTAGTTCCTCCCTCGAGCAAGTGCCAGACTCAAACCGCAAGCCACGCCTGACACCTTCAACCTAGTACACACAAACGCACATCGGCCAGATCCACCCGAGCGCAAACACGCGCGCATGCAGGATCACAAACAAGAGGCCGGTTTGATTTTATTCCCGATGATGAAGCACACAGCAAACAAGGCAGCTAGCTAGACCAAACCAGCAGCAACCATCACGACACGCAGGCACAGGCAGCAACCTGAGAACCACTTTGCCGAAACTGACTCAAATCATCCAGCACAGGCCGTCAACTGCTCAGAGGCTCTGGCAGCCAGCAAACAATCCCAGAAGCAAGCCACACAGACAGACTTGTTCATTATTGAGTAGTGATATATAACTCGACGACGCAGCGTTCGTCAAGCGCAGACAGATGATGGTGATGCCGAACAGACTTCCCTCGTCGATAAGGGTCGGCAACAGATGCAAACGTGCATCTTCACCTGTAGTACATATATAGCCAGTGGTAATTAATCAAAGGCAGATTAATTAGTAACAACAAGGAGAGATGGAATCGATCAGAGTACGTATGTACCTGAGGACGGTGCCCCTGAGGAAGCGCCTCCTGTAGTGGCGCGAGTGCACCAGCGGCTGGAAGAGCTTCGGGTCGTGGCCGGCATCCATCCCGTCCCACTCCAGCTTGTCCCACACGTCCTTCTCCATCTCAACGGCCGGCTTCTCCACGCCCGGCTCGCGGCCCTTCAAGGACGGCAGCCGGCGGAGACCGGGGCATCCCCTGATCCTGATGGTCTCCAGCGCCGGAGCGACCATCTCCTTGCACTCGCTGATCTGCCGCAGCTTGGGCAGGTCGTACAGGTGGATAGTGGTCAGCTTTGGAAACACCACGCTGTTGATGATCGGGTACCTTTGGCCATGGTCGAGCACAAATACGTGGACCAGGTCGCCGCAATGGATGATGTGGAGGGTCCTCAGGCTGCGGAAGGAGGGTAGCCACACCGGCAACGCAGACTGCAGCCTTGGGCAGGAGCGCAAGTGCAGATGCTGCAAATATGTGAAGGACGAAGAATTTTCGATTGATGGCCTTTTTGTGCTCCAGATGCCACGGGCCATCGGGAGATCAGATGCCCAGATGATCTCCAGTCGACCTGCATCGCTCGAACCCGCAGGGAAGATGATGTTCAAGTTAGAGCACCTCTCCACGCGACACCACCTGAGAAGAACCCACCAACTTCCAGGAAACGTAGAGATGCTCGAGGAATCATGCACATTCAAGGATTCTGCTTTTTCCCTCATCAGCGCAGCTAGACCGTTATAATTCTTTTCCATCTCACTCTGTATGTTGTGGCTCCCATCACCAGCAATCTCAACATGACGTTCCGATTCTGGACCCGGAGGCTGCGGGAAGGCCTCCATCAAGGAAGAGGAGGCATCCTCCATCTCTTGAAAAACATCACCATACAGGTCTTCTTGAACAAGATTTGGTTGATCCCTGAGTTCAATCGTCCCCTTACAAGCTGCTTCTTCTTGTGTAATTTTTTCACCACACACACCTGAGTTGGTGACTTGTATATTAAAATAGACAGGGGAGTCGATCCCTATTATCAGATTAAACAAGCACCTAGCAAGCCTAGCATCCACAATAGTAGCATGCACTTGCAACTTATATGAGTTATCAAGGGAAGGCCGAGCACACTGATTAGCTGACCACCCAGGACGCGTGTCTATGCATAGCAACTCCAGACTTCTCTGCTCCCATGTTATTGCATCCCACTCCCTAGTCCATCTTATTGCACGAAGATGCTCACAACCTAGCAGATAGAGTCGTTTGAGATTTGGGACACCCACCAACATAGAATTGAAGTCCAGTATCTTGATGGTGCTTCCTGAGAGGTCCAGTTCCTCAAGGTGGGGTAGCCCACGCAAGAACAAGTTCTTCAACTGTTTGCAGCCTTGAAGAGATATTGTCAAGATTTTTACATCCCTGGTAGATGGGTTCTTAGGGCGGGAACTTTCTGGAGGTGGGTCAACCATTGATTTCCACTGTGTTGTAGGCCCATAGCCATCAAAACTGAATGACCTTAGCGAGGAAGAGGACTCGCTATCCAGGACAACGGTTTCTAACTCATCGCAGCCGTCAAGAACAAGCACCTGGAGATTATTTGCATTTGCTATGCTTGTTGGTAGAGCTTTCAGGTCTCTGTTGCCAGACAAATCAAGTATCTGCAGTCCTTTCTTGTCCATAAATAATGAATTTTTGATGTCTGTTGGTACTGCTTCCTGATGTCTATGTGTCGGCTTGATTATACGGAGCCTCTCAAGGCGAGGTAATCTATTCTGTAACAATTGACTTATGTATTGCCAGCATATGAAACCCTCTATGTTTAGCTCCATGAGGTTATCCATGATCTCTAGTTTTTCATCAGTTAAAATGGCATCCCAGTTTGTGTTACGCATATCAAGCACCCGAAGGCTTTGCAGATGTGCCCAGTTGGTAGGGTTATCACCTGCGGCTGCTTTGTTGTCTGTGCAATGTTCTAGTCCAAGGAATTTTATTGCCTGACATCCGAGGAAAGGAGGTGATAAAAAACTGAAGCTGCAAAAACAGAGAGTGATCACGGCAAGGTTGCTACAATGCTTAAACCATCCATTTGGTAACACTGGTGGATCATTAGACCTTTGGAATACAATGAACAAGAATGAAGTCCTTTCCAGTATAGTCTGCATATCCTCCTCTTGTACTGTCAGATAATCAGAAGAGATACAAACCCACTGGTAAGCCCTTGTTTGATAGTTCGGCATAGGGTTTTTGAATGCCAAGAATGGAGCCTCGGGATATACCATGATGTGTTCACATAGTTTTTCTAACTTCTGAGCATCACACTTCCAATATATTCCTTTATGTAACGCATTAACAATCTCACTTTTTGTATCCTTTCTAGTGATACTGGCACACGCCAAGTAGTTGAAAGCATGAGCCATCCAATCAAATGCAGTGGTGATATGAAAACTGTAATGCAAGAATAGTGTGAAGAGACAACAATCTGTGACTATTTTTAGGTCGATGCCCTCCATGCATGGGTGTTGTGTAACTATTCTAGCAGCCTCTTCGTGCAGCAGTGTCTTAAACTCCGAAAATGGTAATCGTTCATGGTAGGTATAGTGGTGGAATAAACGTTGGGTGAATAAAAGTTGGGTGTCCCTTGACTTTTCTTCTATGATAGAGTAATCACTAATGGTCAGAAGTCTTCTATCAAAGGTCCATATCACTCTATTGCTGAGATAATTTGCCACAAGAATGCCAAACTTAGTCAGGTCTATCTCCTCATCACTTCCATTAATAAAAATCACTATAAATCTCTTATCTTTCAGGATTCGATAAGTCAATGCTGCAATACTTTGTATAACATCCCTAGAGCGGGGGTCCACTCCATTGAAGTCATCCTCCTCGTCCTGCGTGTCAAACACCTTCATAGTTGTGTGGTCAACTTTTAGCTCCTCTGCGATTTTCCTCTGCATCATCCTTCTGCTTTCCCACGCTGAGCAGTCCAAATAAATTATTTTATCATAGCATAATTCTGGAGGCAGAGCTTTCGTAGATAGTTCTTGTGCTATGTATCTAAGAAGCGGAACTGCCCCAAGGCCATCCCAGCCATGAATATAGATGATATTTTTGTCTCTCTGATAGTTGGAATTGAGTCGGTCAAGTATATTGAGTCGGTCAAGTATATACTTCCCAGCGCTATCAACGCTTGACCCTTGAAACTGAACCGGAACAGGGGTAAGAAAAGTGAGAATGACCACCTTAATATGTTTCAGCCTCAACTAATCAGTAAATACTCCAACAAGAGAATACTAATAATCTGATAAAAAACAGCGCTCAGATATTTTTTATGTGTTTTTTTGGAAACGTGTTTGAATTAAAAGTGCCGACCACGCTTGCGGTCGCTACAGCAGTGTAGTACGTACCCAGTCATGTATCATGATGAAATTTCTCTATGTTGGAATAGACGAACAAAGAGATAAACAGGCGCACGGAATGACGATCTAACCCCCCGTCAACCCGGTGGTGATTCAAGGCCTCCAACCAGCTCCTGCAACCCCAGAGAACGATTCAAACGAGTCAGTATTTAAAGCTTATGCTTCAACATCACATTGTTAAAATAACGAGTAGCACCTCATCAGAGTACTGATATTTTCGAGGGCGCGGACATGAACACCAACCTGCTCGCGGAGATGACCGAAGAATCCGTCTGTCGAACGACCAGGCTAACCCATGATCAGTCGTTCCGATCGACAGCAGCACTCTCAGATGTTCAAATCCACGACACTATCAAATGGATGGAGACGCTGCTACTTGTTGGAGCGGGGTATGCAGTGCAACAAGGCGAAACTATGGTTTGGCTGCTTGGAGCTACCCTTGGGTGGTCCGTTAGAAACAACAGTGCGGCGTTTGGATCATCCAATCCCTTGCTTGTCAGTTGCCACCACGGCATGCACCTGGTCTCCTCTCTTTTCCAAAGCAAAGCATGGAACCATTGGAACGGAATCGAATTCCCTGGCTCTTTGCCTTTTCCTTTTTTTTTTTTCTTTAGTCAGGCCGTAGCTGTAACTTTTGCTAAAGACAATTATGCATGCACGCCCTTCCCCTCTTTTTCTTTTTTTTTTCTTTTATAAAAGAGCCTGGTGATGATTTTTGTCTACGAGTGTTGTTTGGCGAAACACACTCGTATGAAGTGCCATGCCATCACATAGTTTATACGGGTATTTCTACGAGTAGTTTGGCGAAACACAGGAGACCGCCCGGCCGGCCTGAAATGTTCCCATGACTGCACGGCTCATTCGACCACCTCTGCTCTAATGCCCAAGTTTGAAGTGTCATAGCATCCAATCCATCAAGATGCTTTTGCCAAACAAATTGGAATTACGATGGACAAGCCACGCCTAAAAGAGCTGAGAACAGCTTTTTTGGGGACTACATTTTTTCCTACTCTTGTATATGTGTCTGTATCTACTCTTGCCTAAAGACAAGCAAGAATGAAGAATCCAATTTTGCCTTCCAGACATGCAAGAATCCACTTTGACCTTCCACACAAGCAAGACACGGGCGAGCAAAACCGTGGAGGTTCGGCGCCCAGAGTTCATTCTTCCTTCGCGATTTCCTTCTTCCGTACTCTTGGATTTATCCAAGTCCCAATCATCAACACGAGCATCGCCCCTCCATTTCTGCCAGTAGTGCCAGCCTTGTAGCGTGCAAGGAAATCTTCACGCCAACCGTACTAGCCACTTCCTGCGGACGTCAAAGCAGATGCACTTATAAGACAGGGCAACGTTCCAATTTCCAAACAAACAAAGATGATCAGGAGTGCAAACATAATACTGTTTCCTAACGAATTTTGATGTAAAGTGAAAAGGAATTGAAAGCAGTCTATTCTCTGTATAAGTTTCTAATCTTGCTGAAGAGAAGCCTTCTTAGGAACAAGTAAAGCAGGAATGCAAAACCGTAGAGAACTGAAATTTCAGTACGCTAGAGCTAAGTTTCTGTTTCGAGTTACTTGTATCACCACGAAGAAATCAAAGTGTTTCTCTAACCGAATTCAGGCCACCGGACCGCATCGTCTTTAGTAGAGTTCATCGTACACGACGGACGGGTGCTCTTAGGCTCATCATTCCAAACCATCTCCATCTGCAATGAGATACAAATCTTATTTTGCACGCCCAGCTGTCTGTCCTGGTATGCCACAGCGGGTGCCGCAATTGATCATGCTCCGACTAGCACATAGTACATACCTCACCAATTATTACTGTGTCGCCTTCTTGAATTCCACGTTTGACAAGAGTTCTGTTGACACCACACGCCTCTAGGGCATGCTGAAATCTTTTCAAGGAATCTGAGTACCTGCATCAGGAGAATGTCATAGGTATAAAATCTAGTGTCCTCAACAGTTAGTACTGAAGAATAAACTACTTACTGCCAGTTAGTCATCTGAACAAAACGCTCAATTCCAGCTCCAACAACAGTCCATGTATTTGTACCCTTATCATGAAAAATTTCAAACTCGTTCATCGCAGAACGTCTTTCCTTTTTTATTGCATCAGCAACATGGTTCAGATTTTCTGGCTCACTCCATCCTGCAGCAGTAAGAAGTACAAAGACGAATAGCTCAAAAAGTCAAAGGAAAGCACATTTGGCTTTAGTAATTGCTAATTGTTGTTAGCTGGCTGCAACAACAATTAAACAAAGAGGATGAAGAGTCACCTTCAGTTTCCTTCATCCTTTGTCTCTCTTTCTGCAGAAGCTTATAAGCAGCATGAATAACATCCTGTGTGCCCTGTCTGTTTACCGCACTAATGCAATAAGGTTCAATGCCTTGAGCCAGTAGATTTTCCCTAAATATGGTCCATCTCTCAGCCGCCTCTGGAAGGTCAACTTTATTGTACACCACCACATAAGGCTTATCAACCAAAGATGGGCTAAACAACTCCAATTCCAAACGGACCGCCTCGAACTCATATTCGGGTTGTTGTCCAGAACCATCGACAACATGCACCTGAAACTCCAATAAGCCATTAATCACTAATCAATGCTCACTCATACAAACTACAAAGATTTCCAATCTCTACTAATTAGAAAATAGTATATCTTTTAAATTAAATTAAAATGCCTGAAGATAATTATAACAAGATGAGAGGAACTGGAGGGACACAGCTACATACCAAGACAGAGCATCTCTCGCTGTGTCTTAGGAACTCATGACCCAAACCATATCCACGATGAGCCCCTTCCAGCAAACCAGGAAGGTCAGCAACTACCATTGTAGCATCAAAATCTAATGAGACTACTCCAAGATTTGGTAGTAACGTCGTGAAAGGATAATTGGCTATAGTTGGCTTGGCAGCAGTAATAACACTCAAGAGAGTGCTCTTTCCAGCATTTGGGGCACCTACAATTCCCACATCAGCAACCAACTTTAGCTCCAAATCCAACCACCTGCCAAAAACAAGAGACCCAGAAGGATTCAATCGTCAAGTGTGGATTAGATGAATGCATCCAATAAGTCACTAAAAAACTAAACTAGATATTACGATAAATAAATATCAAGTGCACTCTGTTAATAACACCAAGATTCAGGTCTGCATCATGATCATGCGAATAATTCTGTATTTACTTGAATAGTTCACAGCAATGGCATTCAATTCTTTATACTGAGATTTGTACAACATTCAATTAACACGTTGGAAATTTATAAGAACAAGAATTTTCTCCAGCATCTAGTACTGAAAATCACATAACAATTCAGGCAGCTCTAAAATCCCATGAATAAGCAACATCAGACCAAATACATTTGGTACAAAGGAAGTCATGCAATAACTATAATCATGGTTAACATATGAATGTTTATATGTCTGGTAGCTAGAAGCTACACGGGGAATAATGTACATCAGTTCATCAACATCTCGAACTGTTGGCTGGATTTTGATTATTACTCACAGAGGGTGTACAAACAGAGCAATATATACATTCCACCATTCCTCTTCTGATTGTCGTTGTCTATGACTAAAGCAATCAACAATTGAAGCAGAAGACTACATACTAATCATAATGGAAAAATTGAATAATCTACGCTCACAATAATGACCAGGATTGGCAAATGTAATGCGCTGCAAGATTTTCATTTTCCACAAATATGAAATAACAATAGAAGAGAAGATAAACAATCTTTGGCAGCAAGGGAACATACATTTCTGGACCTTTCTCCCCCTTCTCTGCAATTCTGGGCACCTTGTTCGTCCCAGACTTGAACGCCGCGTTGCCTCGACCGCCACGTCCACCGGGGAGGAGCAGCGCGCGCTGCCCAGGTCTCATCAGCTCAAGCAGCTCGACGCCGCCGTCCGAGGACCGCACCACCGTCCCCGGCGGCACCTTGACCACGACGTCCTCCCCCTTGGCCCCGGCCTGCTGCTGGCCCATGCCGTGCGCGCCGCGGCCGGCGCGGAAGTGCACGGACTTGCGGAACGACAGCAGGGAGTTCATCTCCCCGTCCACCTCCACGTACACGTTGCCCCCGCGGCCGCCGTCGCCGCCCGAGGGCCCCCCGTACGGCACGTACTTCTCCCGCCGGAACGCCACCACGCCGTTCCCGCCATCGCCGGCCTTGGCGAATATCTTGGCCGTGTCGAAGCATCGCATCACGGCGGGCACGCCCTTCTCCTTCGCCTCGCCCTTGTCTTCCTCGTAGCCGCCCTGCTCGTCATCGTAGCCCTCAAACACGTCATCATCGCTGTCCTCTTCCTCCTCGTAGTCGAACACGACGGCCTCCTCGCCATCATCTCCCTCGTCGTCGTAATCGAGCTCCGCCCGTGAAACAGCGTCACCCTGATAACTTCCCCTGAACGGGAACTCGTCGAACTCCTCGTCGTCGCTGTCGACGCCGTAGTCCGGGTCGAACACCACGACGTCACCGTCGTCGTTCTCGTCGAGCACCTCGGACGCGACATCCCGGTACTTCCGTCCTTTCGCGCCCTCGAAGATGTCCAAGCGGGTGACGACAGGCCCCTCGTCACCGTCGTCGTCAAGGTGCTCGACCGATCGTCGCGCAAACGCGCGGCCTCGCGAGCCGTTCTGGGAGGCCGCGCCCGCGTCGAACGGGCCAACGGCGAGCTCCGAGCCTTCCGGCGCAAAGGCTGCGACGTCTTCACCCTCCTCTTGGTCGCCCAACCGCTCGACGCTGCCGCGCGCGGAACCGGGAGGAGGTTGCGTCTCCGGGTTGGCCGGGGCGGTGGGAAACCGGTCGAGCGCGACCTCCGCGGAGTCTGGGTCGTCCCGGAGCGGGAGGCGGGTGAAGGTAGTGGCCGCGACGCCGCCGCCGGCGACGGAGGCGGGAGGGCGAGGGGGTGCCGTCTTGATCGGCCTCGCGGCGCTCCGCTTTCCGCGAACGCTCTTGGCGTTCCGGCGAGCCTCCGCGTAGAAGAGGCGGAACGGGAACGCCGCAGCGGCGACGGCGGCCGGCGCCATCGGCTGCGCTGCGAGATGTTTCGCTCGACGGCTCGAGTGGTGCGGATAAGGAGCTGGGGCGTTGTACACTTGTCGAGTGAGAAGTGAGAACTGAGCAGAAGATGCTGCAGCCAGGTCGGCAGTCCAGTGAAGACTCCAGTGAGTGAGATCGTGACCGTGTTGGCCGGATCGTGCGGCGGGAAGGTGGGTTATCAGTTTGCTCCAGACGAGTCTGTGCTTTGGCAGCAGTTCACTCTGGTAAACAAGTGTTGTCTTAATCCTTCTTCAGATAAGAAGTAAATGACGCAGTGCTCGTCGAAAGGAGCTGGGCAACCGCCGACGCCGTCGCCGCCGCCCGCCGGCGACCCCCGGCATCTCCGGCCAGCTTTCTGCGTGCACGTCGGGTTCTCTAGTATGCATATATCCAAACCATATCCAAACAAGTGAAAGTCTTATGAAACTCGATGCCCATGACGTTGATCCAATCCAAACCTCATCGCCTTTCCAGGAGTCGGTATGGATCGCTGCTGGCCTATCAATGATTTCGCGAGGCGTTTCTTGCCGGGACCAAACATCTCACTCACTCTCGCTTAGCTCTTTTCGGATAAGCGGAACCACGAGTGAGCTGAGGTTGGAGAAGAAGGTCCAAGTCGGCCGGTGACTTAACGGTTTCACCCGAATGAAACGGGCGCAGATCCGAAATGTGGCTGACTCCACAAAACTATTTCAAGATAAAAAAAAATACTACGAACAAATAGGAATCCCTTTTTTGTAATAAAAAAAAAGCTAAAAAAACTCACAGATGCCACATGCTTTGAATCAGAGGATACCGAAAACGCTCTCGACCCATCGCACTGGTCGGCCCTATCTATTATTAATATATTAATAATATATTTTAAAATTTGAAAAATTGGAATGTACATATCAAATTCACTCTGTATTTAACCGGTGCTCAACGCGGCCGAGTTCACAGGCCACTCCCGTGCTTCCACCGCAACTGCATCCTCGTCATCCTTATCCCCGCGGGGGGACTGGAAGTGCAGTGGAGTGGCGATCCGATCCAGTCGGGCCTGGATTGCGTCCTTCTCCTTGTCGGCAACCGGTAAGGCGACCCTTTTCTTTCCCAGAAGAACTGTTCCGCCGTCCATCCAGTTCATTGTAGGATTGTTTGCCGCGGGATGCAGCGTCGTTCGCAGCAGATTATTTCAGTTTCCTTTTGGGCTCAACTGATGCGTCCCAAAATTTTCGTAAAATCCGTTACTCGTCGTAACAGAATCTCAAAAAATTAGATTTTTAGTGCCGGGGAGTGATTAGAATAATATTCAGTGTTTCGTGGAAAGGATTTGATTTGTTTGCAGTCTTACTGATCTGTGAGTCATATGTTTCGCAGGTTGCGTTTCGTGATCTGGCTGCGCCCGGCATGAAGGGCCCTTCGAAGCTCTTGCTGTTGCTGGTGGCGGCGTCGTTGTGCCTCTCGGCAGCTGTGAGTCGCTGTTTGACTTCGTACGGTTTGACTGCCACGATGATTGCACTGATGTGCAATGCGATTCTGATATTGGTTGGGGGCTGCGCTTTCAGATTGCTGCGGAGCAAACTTGTCCGGCTGACTTGGATAGCAAATGTGGCGGATCAGATGATTGGGAGGGGGAGTTCTTTCCTGGCATCCCAAAAATCAAGTATGAGGTGAGGCCTTCAAAATTCAGATGCTTGAGCTGAATTTTCATGTTGTGATAACAATTTTCGTGCATTGAACACACCGTTGTCCTTGAACGATTGTGCTGCAGGGACCGACCAGCAAGAACCCTCTTGCTTACAAGTGGTATAATGCAGAGGAAGTGGTTCTTGGGAAGAAGATGAAGGTATTATCTGTCACCTTGATCTGTTTGCTTGGTTATATTCACTTTCAGTATATCCTGCAATGTCAACCTTTACACTGTTAAATGAAGTCTGCTTATTTGCTTGCTACTATACTAGGATTGGATGCGGTTCAGTGTTGCCTTTTGGCATACTTTCCGTGGTACTGGAGGAGATCCTTTCGGTGCTCCCACAAAGTCCTGGCCTTGGGAAGATGGTACAAATTCGCTGGCCATGGCTAAGAGAAGAAGTATGGAGATTACCTAGTTTTTAAGATACATTTCCAGCCTTCAGGCTCACGTGTTGATGTATTTCTTGGAACCAACTTCTGCGTGAATTGTATTGCAGTGAGAGCTCACTTTGAGTTCATGGAGAAGCTGGGAGTTGACAAGTGGTGCTTCCATGATAGGGATATTGCTCCAGAGGGCAAGACTCTCAAAGTATGTTCCTCACTTTGTTAATTCATGAACTAAAAATAGGAACAACTCTAATTCTTCTTTACTTGGAACAGACCATATCTGTTGTTTGGTACTTTTCTAGATGCTGAGTAAGGGATTATTTTTAAAAAAAAAAAATGAAGAAAATGAAGGGTTTGCTGATAAATTGCAGTAAAAGAAATCCCTAAGTCTGCTGTTTCACATTGCAGGAAACAAATGCTAATTTGGATGAGATAGTTGAGGTGGCGAAGCAGCTCCAGGTTAGGTTACTGCAACCTTAAGTTAGTTAAATTGCTAGCACTTAGTTGCAGATCAATACTTTGGATTCCTATTTTCTAAAAAAAAAAAAATTGGTTCTATATGATTTGCTTTTAGACTGAGACAAATATAAATCCGCTGTGGGGTACTGCACAACTTTTCATGCATCCACGTTACATGCATGGAGCCGCTACTAGGTTGGTACTTTATTTCTGTTCTGTTAACCAAATTTACAATTTCAGACTCTAGACTAAAAGAACTCTTCAATAATGCTACAGCCCAGAAGTGAAAGTATATGCTTATGCTGCTGCACAAGTGAAGAAAGCTTTGGAGGTGGGAATTGTCTGTGGAAGCTATTGTTGATGTTCATTTATAGACAAGTTTCATGATTCTGTGGTATATTCATGCAGGTCACTCATTACCTAGGTGGCGAAAACTATGTATTTTGGGGTGGAAGAGAGGGTTACCAAACTCTTCTTAATACCGATATGAAGAAAGAGCTTGACCATTTGGTATGAGTGAGCCATTTTTATTTTGATGATTCCCTGATGTTTCTGCTAAACCTTTTACAACAGATTATTTGCATGTTGCTGGATTTGTCCAGGCTAACTTTCTTCAAGCTGCTGCGGACTACAAGAAGAAGATTGGATTTAATGGTAATTATATTGTTACTACATGATTTATCTGTTCCCACTTCCCAGTCTTTTACACATTGCGATATTTCAACTATATCAATGTAATGATAAATAAATGTTGAGCTTTTACCCTTTTTTCGCAGGAACATTGTTGATTGAGCCTAAACCACAAGAACCTACAAAACACCAGTGAGTTTATTACTCAGAAATGAATTAGCGAAGTTGCAAAATTCAAAAGCACTCATCCTCGTTTCTTCTGGCAGGTATGACTGGGATGTGGCTACTACATTCTCTTTCCTTCAGAAGTATGGTCTCACAGGTAACATTCAGTAGCATGTCACCATCTGTAGAATTTATAAAAAAGTTTGAGTTGATATTTTTCAGAATTTTCTGCAAGGAAGCTTGTGTGAGTTGTTCTGAAAGCACTTCTTTTTCCCTTTTTTTCTGAATGACACAGGAGAGTTCAAGATTAATGTTGAATGCAACCATGCTACACTCTCTGGCCACAGGTAAATTTTTTTATTGTTTTGCTTGCCAAACTTTTTAATTGTATGATTGCTTAAAGTTATGGTATCATAACTGGGTCTAAAACTTGCAGCTGCCATCATGAGCTTGAGACTGCCCGGATTAATGGGCTGCTTGGAAACATTGATGCAAACACTGGTGACCCACAAGTTGGTAAGTTTCACGGTTCAATGCAGCTCCCATCTAATAAACATGCGATTTCATATTCTTTATTGTGCTACAGTGGAAGCATAAATGCAATCCTTTTTTCATTTTTTGGAGAAAAGAGGCAGCTGAACTGTACAAAGTAACTTACATCTCGGATTCTTATTTTCAACAGGCTGGGACACAGATCAGTTTCTTACAGACATTGCAGAGGCTACTCTGATCATGTCTAGTGTAGTTAAGAATGTGAGTGGAATGAATCATCTCTCTCCTGTTTTTCTGTGTACTCCCTCCGTCCCTAATAGAAGCTTATTTCTAGTTTTTGTTAACTACAACTTTGACCAATGATTTCTATAGATTCGATTAAATTTAAAAACTTAGTATTTGTACTTTTAAATTCATTAAAAGAAATATTTTCATAATATATATAATTTATATTATTAAAACTAATTAAATTTATCAAAATTATTGGTCACAGTTGTAGTCAACAAAACCTAGAAATAAACTTCTATCGGAACGGAGGGAGCAGTCTGCTTGCCTTGTTGTATTCAAGGGAACACAGCAATAAATATGGTTGCACTCAAAAGTTGCTGCATTTTGTTTTGATTTCTTACAGGGTGGACTTGCACCTGGTGGATTTAACTTTGATGCCAAACTGTGAGTATTCATTGTTCACCTGTTTGTTACTACTCTGTAAAATTATTTCTAACTCAAAATAGATTAAAACTAAAGTTGAGTTCTTTCATCGTGACAACAGGCGGAGAGAAAGCACTGATGTTGAGGACATGTTACTCGCTCACATCTCAGGAATGGACACACTCGCTCGTGGCCTCCGAAACGTCGTCAAGCTGATTGAAGTAATAAAAAAAGCATCTTATCCTTCTAAACTTTCCACATACACATATTTCCATATTGAAACTTTTTGTCTGTGACGTTAGGACGGTTCGCTGGATGAGCTTGTCCGCAAGCGCTACCAGAGCTTCGACAGCGAGATCGGCACTTTGATCGAGGTACGACGCTAAAGAAACCACCTCTACCCTTTCAAAGAATTCACATGAAATCGTAACCTTGGTTTATCGGTGCACAAACAGGCTGGGAAAGGAGACTTCGAGACGCTAGAAAAGAAGGTTTTCGAATGGGGTGAACCCACTGTGCCGTCAGGCAAGCAGGTAAGCAAACCGGCAAGCCAGCCGCCCGCTCTACCACCGTACATACATAGGAGTACCAATCTCTTAACTGATGATGATGATGTTGTGCTTTGGCAGGAACTGGCTGAGATGCTGTTCCAGTCTGCGCTGTAGATGACGCGATGTCCATAGCATCCGCCGGGAATAATAAGCACCAGAGCGCAGCTCTCGGGGTGCGCGGTTGAACTTGCCACGGGCAAATGGTCTGGGTTGTCTCCATGCTATGAACTCTCTGTACAATGCAGCGTGGAGTTCTGAATAATGTGGGTTGTCAGAAATGGTACTGCCAGAATTAAGCTCTCCTTTGTTGGAAACGTAACGGTACTGATTGCTGAACCTCGTTAGCGCTTTGCGTACCCATTTCGTCATTGATCAGTGAGCTCCTTTACTACTGTCACTGTGGTTGCTCGTGTGGGCTTACGGGCTGCGGATGCTTCCGCGGCCCATGTAATGTATCAGTTCCATGGTTGATGATTGGGGTCGAGTTCCATTTTTTTTAAAAAAAAAAACACTTTGGGCCAACTTTGACCAAGCGACAGGGGCAGTTGATGTAAAAAAAAAAGCCAGGGGCAGTTTAGATGTTACTGTTGATTTTAATATTAACTTTGATCATTTATTTTATTTAAATTTTTTAATAAATATTATATATTTTATTATATTTTTATTTATTATCAGAGTAATTTGAATTTCAACTAAAATTTTTATATATTTAAATTAATTTTAAATAAAATAAATAGTAAAAATTGATATTAAATATAACAACGACGTTAATTTAAAGACAGGGAGAGAGAGAGAGAGAGAGAGAGAGAGAGAGAGAGAGAGAGAGAGAGAGAGAGAGAGAGAGAGAGAGAGAGGAGAGTAGCAGTACTTGGGTGCCGAAAGGCTGATCATTTGTGCATTCGTGGCGAACACACGCAGCGAGAGACGCGAACCATGGCGTCGTGATTAGCAGGTCAGCAGTCAGCTCGACCGTCGACGACGGGGTGGGTGTACTTGTACCCTGGGAGGCAGGGAAACTAGGGGCACATCAGCACATGAGATGAGCGGAAGTGCCAGCCAACGACAACGAGCCAATAACACAGGTGGCGAGTCAAAAGGCGCCTACCTGGTCATGCCACCTCCCGAAAGCGACCTCAAACTCTTCTCAAACACTACTCGAAGAATACCATCAGGACGCTGTTCCAAACACATATACTCCTACGGAGTTGGTACTCCATTATTTTCAATGATATTCTACGTGCATACAGTGAAAAGAAAACAGCATAATACTAGCTGAACGAACGAATGCTCACTCGATTGAAACGGCCATATAATCAGAGTTTCAAAGCGAAAGTTTTGATACAGACTTGTTCAGTTTCTTCTTGTCCCGTGCCAGCTAAAGCAAACTGATCAGTCAAATCAAATAAATTGTCCCGAGAAATCTTCTTAAACTCGGTTTCTTCTTCTCAGAATAAACGAACTTATATCTATATATCCGCCACTATTTTCTTTTCTTTACCCATCGATCCATCTCCTCGGATTGACACCGCAACTACCTCCTGAGCTCATCCGCGTCTCAGCTGGAGCAGTAGCCGGGGCACCGCCGAAATTCCTCCCACCCAGACGAACATTTCAACCGCACTACAAAACGCTCCGATTTTGCCAACCAACAGTTTGGTTGGACCTTCACTTCTCTTCTTCCATCCATCCAGATCTCGGGCGATCGCTCTTCTGTTTATTACGCCTCGCCCAGCCGGCCTTGACTTCCCCTCTCCGGCGCGGAAATCTCCCAGAAGACCAGCTGGTTTCATTCACCGGAGGAGAGATCAGCGTGCATTCAATCGGAAGCCCGGGTCTGTCAGCTGAACCGATCAATCCCATCGCGGCCGCGCTGCCATTTGTTGTAGGATCGTTCTCTCTCCGGGACGGCGGGATGAGCTGCTTGCCGTGCTCGGGCTCGTCGGGGAAGGACGCCAAGGGCAGCATGGCGGCGCTCTCGCCGTCGCCAAGGCCTGCGGCCAAGGCGGCACCAGGTGAAGTTTTGATCTTTTTCGTGGAACCGCTTCTCGTCTTGGTCAATCAGCTTCAGATGTTTGCTACTGGTAGTACTTGGAGTGACTGGTTGATGTATAGAGATTACCTGTGAGGGTTCGTTGGATTAGGTTTCTGTAGTTGTGATTATTCATTGAAGGATTCTATTTTTGCAAATACAAGTGTTGGTTAATAACTCATGGGCTCATGGCTTTAGAAAAAAAAAAGAAGCAAATTTTCATTAGATTTCTTGCTGAGATAATGGCTGACTGGACACAATTTCTCTGTATAGAGGTATAGAGTGGAAGGGAAGGAAATATCTGAAGTGTGCCTTGCCGTTACAATAAATTTGTTTCCAGACTTTCTGCTTCAAGCAATCAGTCAACAGTTCTTCACCTGTTCTATAGTTGAATCGTCACACTTATTCCTTGACGCAGTCATTTGCTTGCTTCGAGTTTGCTTCAAGTATGCTTTACTCTTTGAGTGGTTGTTGGAGGGAATGGGGAGTTTGACACAAGTATTACTCTCTCTCTCTCTCTCTCTCTCACTCTCTCTCTCTCTCAGCATCCAGTCGGATCGTTGATTTGAAGGCAAGCTATGGCTCATTTGTTTGTTGTGTGGCTGTTGCATTTTTCTTATCCATAAGAACCAGTAAACTTTCTTGTATTCATAACCATTGGCAAATTTGATGGAAAAGTTTAATGACTATTGACTAGAGGACACAGGTGAGTTAATTCTCTCTCTGTAGCATTGTAATAAAGAACTAATCAAAGTGAGATTTACAATTTAACTTACCCAGAACGCAAGCGTCAGCAGATTAGGAAATTAGTGCTATTTGTTTTCTATGTGGAGTCGGCACATTCACCATCAACAGGGGTAAGATAATAAACTCCTGTTGATATGATTGTTTGTTATCTAAATAATGATACTTTTACGGAATACTCCTCTGAAAGATTTAACTCTGTTGCCTGATAGTCCCTTCAGGTGAAAAATTTAAGAATTGCAAACCTTGGTAGGCAACAACTCTGAATATTACAGCATTGAATACATTGGTGCAACAGTGGAGTAGACAGTATAAGACTTAATGTTCTAAGTTCTATTAGGTTTCGATATTTTTGTAGTTGCATTCTAATCGATTATTTATATCTGGACCTCTATATTTGAGATTATCTACATTGATATAAGAATAAGCATTAATACTGAGGATTTATACTAACTTTCATCTTCTCAATGGGTCAAGCTCGATCGAATTCACGTGCTGGCTCCTCCAAGAATGAAGATTCTGTACATGTTCGCAGAGGAGGAAACATTTCACATGGCCCGACGCAGATTTTCACTTTCCGAGAGTTGGCTGTTGCTACAAAAAATTTCAGAAGAGATTGCCTATTGGGAGAAGGTGGTTTTGGTCGTGTATATAAGGGACGCCTGGAGAATGGACAGGTTTGCTAGCATTCTCTTTGTGTTTTTATTTTTTTAGCCTGCAATTTTGGATATGCTTTTATTAAGAAGTATAGGGAACATTCCCCTGATCTTCTAATGGTTTTCTGATACCTTTATTTTTTGCGCTCGATTTTGCCTATGTCATCTAGCAGGTCGTCGCTGTGAAGCAACTTGATAGAAATGGTTTTCAAGGAAATCGTGAATTTCTTGTGGAGGTTCTCATGTTAAGTCTGTTGCATCATCCTAATCTGGTCAGATTAATTGGCTATTGCGCAGATGGTGACCAGCGTCTCCTAGTTTATGAATATATGTTGTTAGGGTCACTTGAAAATCATCTGCATGGTAAGCAGTTCCCTCTATTATGAAAGTTGCTTCAATGTACATGTATGAACCTGAAAGTTTGGAGAATGGAGTTTCCTAAAGAACATATCAGAGGATTTTTTGCGATGCAAGTTTTGATTTAAAATGACATAATATGGTACTCCTAGATAACATTTAAATGGCCAAACTTTAAAACATACCTTCCCTAATGTCAGAACCTTACAAATAGATAATGATCCTGTGACTTCCTCATTTGTACAAATGCAAGATTTTCCTTCGCTTCAGTTTCAACGCATGTTACATTTTCATTTTATTTCTAACCTGCTATCGTTGAAACCGTAAAGACCTAAAACACTTGTCACTGTCTAACTTGTTCGTTATTTTCTGACACTATCCCGTGGCATTTTCTGGACACTGTCATCCATATGTGACATATCTTTTTTGGTAGATTGCCCACTAGACAAGGGACCTCTTGACTGGAACACAAGGATGAAGATTGCAGTCGGTGCGGCAAAGGGTCTCGAGTATCTTCATGATAAGGCAAATCCACCTGTCATATACAGAGATTTCAAACCATCAAACATTCTTCTGGATGAAGACTACTACCCTAAGCTGTCTGACTTTGGGCTTGCAAAACTTGGACCTGTCGGTGACAAGACTCATGTATCAACAAGAGTTATGGGAACATATGGATATTGCGCTCCTGAATATGCCATGACGGGACAGCTGACAGTAAAATCTGATGTTTACAGCTTTGGTGTTGTTTTCCTTGAACTCATTACAGGCCGCAAAGCAATTGATCACACCCAGGCTTCAGGGGAGCAAAATCTTGTTGCATGGGTAGGTTTGACTGCACCAAGTTATTTCATTCATTTGATTTCAGGGGGCCTATGCCTTTTTGTTTCTTCATACGCCCAAAGCATCTGATCCCTATAATATTTGTAGGCTCGCCCACTTTTCAAAGACCGAAGGAAATTCTATCAAGTGGCTGATCCATCACTACAAGGACATTATCCTAAAAGGGGTTTGTATCAGGCTTTAGCTGTTGCAGCCATGTGTTTGCAGGAGCGCGCAGCATCTCGGCCCCTCATAGGGGATGTTGTCACGGCACTATCTTATCTAGCTTCACATCCTTATGATCCAAATGCACCAACCACAAAAGATTCCAGGACCTGCCCATCTACTCCAAGAGCGAAGACACATAGAAGAACAGTCAGTGTTCCTGATGCTCAGCATGTTGCTAATTCCCTTATTTTGAACTTCCCAGACATGAGGAAGGATACTAGCAGAGTAGGGGAATTCGAGCAGGATTGTGCTGAAGGTTATGGTAGTGGTAATAGCTCTGGAAGGAATGATGGCCTGGATGTTCCAGAACTGCTGGCCATTCATAATGGAAAAGATTACAGGGAAGCAGATAGCATTAGCAAGCCTGCCGCTAAGTTTGATGCCTGGGAGAAATAGAAGGCAGAAGCAGGAAAATGATGCAGGTATCTTTGGTAATACATGTGATCAGCTCACTACAACAACTTGTCATAATTGCTATCAATTTTGCCAGGAATCTTAACCATTGCGATCTGGTTTCCGAGTCCTTTTTCACAGAAACATTATCCAGAGTTGGTACTACTAGTGCTACGGTCTGCAACAGCGTGTTTTTGCAGACCTGGAAGCCACATGCTCCATGGTTGGTTTTTAGTAGTTTCCATGGAACAGTTTCAAAAATTCTGTCCAGAGTGTAAACGAAAAAAAGGAACTACGATTGAGTAAAATAACAAGACGTGTCTCCGAGTCTGAGATTCAGACGATGTATTCTGTTCAGAGTCAGCTGCATTCAGACTCTGACAGATTTACCCAGTTTTGTAACTAAACCCTGCAGTATACATCATTCAGGAACGAGGAATCAGGACGAGTTTTCTTCTTGTCAGAACGTGTTGCAGAGTTGCAGCACGGCTTGTATGCTTGTACATGTAAAGGAGTTGTATTTGTACCTAGATCTGTTCATATAATTTTTTACATTGGCTTTCATACAGTGTAATGGAGTTATTTGCAGACATGTCACACATATATTTCTGTACAGAAAAAAAAGGGGAGGTATTTCATCCTGTTTGTTTGCAACATTACACTGAACCATACATGTGTATCATATTATGTGACATTTTACTGCTTCGTGCAGCATAATGCTTATGTATGGATGTTAGTTGTTTTGTATTGAGTGAAAGGAGAAGAGCTCTCAATATTTTTCATACACCAGATAGAAGCCACAACCTACGGCATCTATCATTCTTACGCTATTTACATCCCTGTCGTCTACATATTCACCAGATAAGCTGTGTCAAACAGGGACTGAAAATTTCATCAGAGAGTAAAATATTCAATCAAATCATAACAACGTGATTGTGCATGGCCAAGGCATCTCAAGGAGCAGCCAGCAAACACTAAACAACTATTCCCCTTGCAGTGGCACCGGCACGCGGACCGTAGGAACGAGCAAGAGGTCCGAGCGGCGGCGAGTCGTGATCCCCATCGACTCCGTCATGTCCAGCTCGCTGGACTTCATCCCGTCGGGCAGCTCCCAATCGAAGTGGTAGAGCAGAGAGGCAAGCGGGAGCTCCATGTTCGCGAGAGCGAACGCTATGCCGGGGCACCCCCGCCTTCCGGCGCCAAACGGGATGAACTCGAAATCCGTCCCTTTGAAGTCAACGCTGCTGTTCTCGAACCTCTCCGGCGCGAACTCCTCCGGCGCGTCCCAGTACGCCGGGTCCCTGGCGATAGCCCACGCGTTGACCAGCACCGTCGCGCCCATCGGGACGTCGAATCCGAGGACCTGGCATGGGTCTCCGCACTCCCGCGGCATCAGCAGCGGCACCGGAGCGTGCAGCCGGAGAGCTTCCTTGATGACGAGGCGCAGGTAATGCAGGTCGCCCAGGTTCTCCTCCGTTACTTCGTTCTTCTCATGCGCGCCAAGGACTCGGCGGACCTCGTCTTGCGCCTTGCGCATCACTCTCGGGTTCCTCATGAGCTCCGCCATGGTCCACAGGAGCGTGGTCGCCGCTGTTTCGCTGCTTGCCCCGAAGATATCCTGCAGTAATCACGAAAGATACATATTTTACCTCTGTGGTCAAAGATTGAGGGATCTCGATCCCATTGCAGATAGCAGAGCATGTTGAGGGAAATCTTACGATGATCACTGCCTTGATGTTTTCAGTGGTGAGTGGTGGATCCAGCGCGTCCTTCCTCTGCACCCGCAGCAGCACGTCGAGCAGGTCCTCATCGTCGGCGGACCCGGCGGCGGCGCGTCTGTCGGCTTGGTGCTCCCGAATGATGGTGTCGATGAACGACAACATGTCCTCGCGCTCGCGCTTCATCCTACGCGGCATCCTGCTGATCATCATCGCCAGGCGCGAGGAAGGGAAGAGGTCCGGTAAGCTTTGCGTGGGGATCCTGAGCCGCCGCTCCAGCAGCCGCAGGAACGTCTCCCTGTCCCTGAACCTGCTGCCGATGATGGCGCGCACCGACGCGTCGGCCACGTACGCCGCGACCAACCGGTTCAGGTTGACCACTTGCCCGGCTGGCGCCGACGCCACGGACCGGACGAGCGTGCGAACCTCCTCCTCGCGCACTGACCTGAACGACCGGACGCGGCGCGCGCTGAACAGCTCCACGGTGCAGATCCTGCGGAGCTGCCGCCACCCCTCGCCGTAGGGCGCTACCACGAGGCCGTAGCTCCCCTCGCCGAGCAGGACCTTGGCCGTCTGGCCGATGGGCCGCGACGCGAAGGTGACGTCGTGTGTCCGCATGATCTCCCGCGCCGCGTCGGCCGAGGAGGCGACCACGACACGGAGCTCCCCGAAGCGGAGCAGCATGAGCGCGCCGTGACGCCGCGCGAGGTCGCGCATGGCACGGTGCGGGAGCGCGCCCGCCATGTGGTGGATGTGGCCGATCACCGGCAGCGCCCACGGCGACGGAGGGAGCCTCAGCCTTCTGCGGCTGCTGAAATTCGCGCGCGTCGAACGGCGCAGGTAAAGCAGTGGCAGGACGATGAGCAGAGGAAGGAAGAGGAGGTAGAGCGGAACGACATCAGCCATGGCGATCCGTGTTTAGCTCGACACTGGAGATTCGAGATCAGAAATCAGTGTTCTGCTCTGCCTGTATTTATGGTGGCATTGGCAGCTCGTGGGCACTGCAAATATTATAATCTGGACATTGCTACAAGCCGGCGCCATGTATTGCTCTGTACTTGGGTTGAGTTCGCATCGATTGCTCATGCTGTTTCCGCAAAAGGAAGGAGTAATCCGTACTGATGAAGCCATGGCAGGCGTAGTAGACCTCGTTCGACGTACGGCGGAGGCGAACTGGCGCCGTACGCCGGCGAGGAGACGTCGAGCGTGAGCAGTGCCGTGCCCAGGTCCGTCTCCGTCCCAGTCGGTCCATCTACTTTAGGCAGTTGGGCCTCCAACATATTTTATACAGGCCTTCGTTAATGGCCCATCTGTGAACAGCATGCGTCTCCCAGGCAACTGGAACTAGGCCTTCGACTCTGCTGGACCCGTGCGCATGGGCTGCGAAGTCCACCCAGAGTAACTGACCCAGCCCACCAATCTTCGCGATCGTGCGGACAAACCACAGCTAACCATCAATCCAAACTTTTAAAAGCTATCAAAAATATTGTGATTTGTAATCATCCACTCAAAAAAAAAAACTGAAGTTCCTATTATTAGCCACCAATCCCAAGAAAACATGGCATGAACTCTGCTGTGCTGTCCCCAAACCACAAATCACATCGCGCCCTCCTACTCAGGACTCTGGAGGGCGTTCGGTTATTTCAGGCCACCTAAACCAGCGCTTTCGGACGCCAAATCACATCGACCGAGCTGACTTACACAGCCATCAGGCCCCGTCACCGTGTGACTGTTCCCCTGCACACGTAAGCGCGACGACGGATGCCATGGCCGTGGCCGACCAGGTGACACTATAGCTGACAGCGGACTGACTGTCTGAAAGGCTCAGTTCGCTTAACCACCCCGTATCTATTCTACTCTAATAAGAACCGCAACCGTCAAACCAAACTCTTCCTCCGATATCAGATCAGGCATCTGCCACCTTTTTTCTTCTTTCTCCCACGTTAATTGGCAATCGGAGGAAGAAGAAGATCGATCTTCTCGGACTGAGCTAGAACTAGCTAGAGTAGTGTGTCAGTGTCACCGGAAGAAGATCACCTACTTCCATCGGCCACCTATGTACCTCTGCTTCTTGTACCTGCCTGCTGCCACCTAGTAGTCCCCCATGCTGTTTCTGTAGCCGCGCGCCATTCCTTAACTAGCCGAGCTTGTCCTGGAGCGCGGCGGCCTGCGGGGTCACCGTCTCTCCGGGAAAGAAGCGTGATGGGTCGGGTGGCCATGGACATCGTGATCGCAGCGGTGGTTGTCTTCGCGGCGGCGGCGACGGTGATCACGAGAGGCGAGAAGGTGGTGGACGAGTTCGGCGCCGGCGCGTCCTTCATCTTCGGCGACTCGCTGGTGGACGCCGGGAACAACAACTTCATCCCGACGCTGTCGCGGGCCAACATGACCCCCAACGGCATCGACTTCGCGCCGTCGGGCGGGATGCCCACGGGCCGGTTCACCAACGGCCGCACCATCGCGGACATCATCGGCGAGATGCTGGGCCAGGCGGACTACTCGCCGCCGTTTCTCGCGCCCAACACCTCCGGCGGCGCCCTGCTCAACGGCGTCAACTACGCGTCCGGGGGAGCCGGGATACTCAACGCCACGGGGAAGATCTTCGTACGCGCGTCTCGCTAGCTCCTCCGTCTACTAGCTTGTCTGTGGTTTTCCAGATTGCGATATATACTAAGCTTGTCATCTCATCACTGTTCATCAGGTGAACAGGATCGGGATGGACCTCCAGGTGGACTACTTCAACATCACGAGGAAGCAGCTGGACGACCTGCTGGGGAAGGACCGGGCGCGGGAGTACCTGCGGCGGAAGGCCATTTTCTCCGTGACCATCGGGTCCAACGACTTCCTGAACAACTACCTGATGCCGGTGCTGTCCGTGGGCACGCGCGTGTCGCAGTCGCCGGACGGGTTCATCGACGAGCTCATCTCCCACCTCCGCGACCAGCTCACGAGGATGTACACGCTCGACGCGCGCAAGTTCGTGGTGGCCAACGTCGGCCCGCTCGGCTGCATCCCGTACCAGAAGACCATCAACCGCGTGGAGGAGGACGAGTGCGTCAAGCTGCCCAACCAGCTCGCGCAGCAGTACAACGCGAGGCTCAGGGACCTGCTCATCGAGCTCAACCAGAACCTCCCCGGCGCGAGGTTCTGCCTCGCCAACGTCTACGACCTCGTACTCGAGCTCATCACGAACTACCCAAAATACGGTAAACACTAGATCACCTGAGTTCTGTTTCTTCATGGAGAACTGATGAAAAGAAAGAGGAACAGAGGAGTGATCAGTGGCAGAAATTATCGATCTGCAGGGTTCGAGACGGCGAGCATGGCGTGCTGCGGCAACGGCGGCTCGTACGACGGCCTGGTTCCGTGCGGGCCGACGTCGAGCATGTGCGACTCCCGGGACAAGCACGTGTTCTGGGACCCCTACCACCCCAGCGAGGCGGCCAACGTGCTGCTCGCCAAGTACATCGTCGACGGCGACAGCAAGTACATCTCGCCCATGAACCTCAGGAAGCTCTTCTCCATCTAGGGAGTAGCTGACATGCCTTCCGGGTTCCTGACCCACCGTTTGGCCGTCGACGACGACGACATCGAGCTTGGTTCCGTTTTCACCGTGCAACAACTGTATCTACTAATCGTTCGTCTGTCATTCTGATGGTTGTGCTGGACTGTGGTGTATATTATTTTAGGGGTGTAATTTGTGAATGTAATTTACGAGACAGTGACATATTGGAGACACGATTCTTTTGGTCATCCGATTCTTCTGTCATTTTGATGGTTCTGCACTTTTCTCGAGTGATACAGGTTCGCTTGATTGGTCTGCTGACTGTATCTTGGGCCTATCTCCAACGTTTGATCAAAACAAATAGCCCAGTTAAATTTTGTTAAAAGAATGTAGCCCATACAAATATACGACCCACAATCTAAACATACGGCCCACAATCTAAAATACGGCTCATTGAGACCAGCCCATCCTTTGTTCCAACTCGCAGCCCAATTCGGCCGCTTCCCTTCCTCCTCGCAGACTTGCAGTTGCTCCCCTCCGGCCGCCATGCTGACCGCCGCCGCGCGCGCCCGGCGCCTACTCGCGTCCCCGGCGTCGTCTGGTCTCCCCGGGATCGTATCTGGCCTCAGCTCCGGGTACGCATCACCCGTGGAGTGCGTCCTCCTGCCTCGTCTCCTTGATGGAGCCCGCGCCTCGCAGTCCTCCCCGTACCACAACACGGGCTTCTCCTCCCTTGACTTCCAGTCTCCCGGTAAGCCCTCTTGTGTAGACTCCCATTTTGTCGTGGACTCGTGGTGATCCCAGTGCGTGGCTTGCGTTTGGCCGACGTGTTAGCTGCTACCTGCGCGGTCTCGAGGGCATCGCAAGCATTTTTCCTGTTCTCAATCAAGTGGAAAATGATGGGGATTAGCGGATCCCATTGTCTCGCGAGGATTTGCTTAAATTGTGCGAACTACTCGTAAGTTTTTCTGTAAATTAGGTAAAATGTTGTTGCCAACTATGGCTTCTCATTGGCGGATTGAAAGACCAGTGCACTATCATATAGCAACAGCTCACTTCTCGACAGAAGCAAGCGATATTCATCACCCTACAGGTTATATTTTGACTATGTTCTGCTTGCTATTACTTTCAGCTCCCGTATTCCTTATTATCTGAAGCTGTAGTACTTTTGGTTTTTTTTTTATCATTGATAAATGCGTTTATATTGACATGCCAATTAGCTAAATTTAAAATATTCATGATATATTATTCTTAAAATAATTATTCTGAGGACCTTGACTAGATGTTGAAATAAATATTAGCAATATCGATTAAGTTATTGACGTGCTAAAGAAAAGAGTTGATACATTTAGATTCTCTCTCTACTGATATAAGTAGCAGCTTATCATCACTAGGTATCACAATGAGGATCTCCCCTATAATCATTAACCAACCATGTACTGTAGACTCATTAGTGTACTGTATCATCTTGCCAGTAATCTTCTCTATGTCTTGATCTTTTTTCATGTAAGCAGTGCAGAAATCAGAAACACGAAAGGCTATGAATTATGATATGATATATTTATCCCACTGGTTCTGCTTGACTCATGAAGTTGGCATTTTTTATTGCATTTTCAATCTGTTGTGGCTTTTGTTGAATTAAGTTAAACTTGTGTTTCTTTTGAAATTAATCAATCAAATTGCATGCTTTGTGTATTTAGCCAGCAAGCAATTGGTTTTGTTTCTCGGTTTCTCCCATCGGTCTGTTTCTTATAATAGTTTTTTGATATTGCGTTTCCATTTGTTTATGTGATGGATGGCCACAGAAACTGTAAAGGAGCAGTACCAAAAAATGTTGAAATCTATTGAAGCCGAAACAATGCCTCCAAATGCATGGATGTGGTCAATGATCAGCAGCTGCTCCAATAAGGAGGACATCAAACTTCTTTTTCAGATTTTGCAGAAGCTGAGAGTATTTGTAAGCTCCTAAACTTTGTGTTCTATATGTTTGGAATGTTTTTTGTGCTATCAGGGATGACTATCCATATACGCTTATTTGTACAGAGACTATCAAATGTTCGCATCAATGCAAACTTCAATGACCATTTGTGTATGAAAGTGACTGAGGCATTTGCTCGTGTAGGCGCCCTGGACTATGGTATGGTCCCAATTTAAGGTCTAATAGCTTGCTCTTTTGTTTATTACCTTGGTTGATGGATCATGCACTTATTTCATTTTAATTTCTGTTGAGAATTTTTTTCCTTGGTACAGCCTGAAGGCTTGATAGATGCCGTTCTTCGCATCCTAATGGAAACATGTATGATGTGTATATATCAAAGCAAAAGGATATAATAAGCCACCTATTTATTCTGCTATGATATATCATGGTAACAACATGAACTTCTGCTAAAATGATGTGGGCACAAGGTTCTCAAATCCTTTTGTTAAGAAGTAATATACAGTCATAAAGATGTTAAATTTTATGTACTTCTGGAAGCATTATACCCCTATTCACTTTTCAAGTTTTATATATTGCATAACTAGATGTTAAACTTTTGTGGTCCAATTTCTTCTTTGAGATGTCCCATATTGCCTTTGAAAGTATTGCTAGTTGAAACCAGGGCCCTTAGTCCCGTTTTAATTTATTTCTTGTCATCAATGCAGGGCTGAAGGCTTTATGGAAGCATAATGTTTATGGAATTACACCAACAATTGGTTCTGCTCATTATCTACTGGTATTCAGTTATGTTAACTCTTGCCAGATTCCAAGTTATATGGATATAATAATTCTCTCATTTTTCAGCGACATGATAAAGAGCATAACGATACTAAGCTAATGGAAAACATAATGCAAGTTCTTAGGAGAAACTCCTTGCCTTTGCAACCAGGCACTGCTGATATAGTTTTCAGGTATGACATTAGTTAGTGCATGCAATTGTTTCATCTATTATTCTCATTCTATAGTGCATAAACACCAAGACTTGATTATTTGTATATATATGAAAAAATATAGTTTGGTCATAGATTTATATGCATTGGACTGCATCTTATAAGTCCTTCATATTTTCGTATAGCAGGTGTATATCTAAACATGTGAATTCTATATAAATGACAGCCTGGAAAGCTTACTCTGATTTACATCTATTTCAATTTATTGGTTCAATTTTTTTTTGCTTTGAAGATTCCACGGACCTTCTAATACATTTTCATGGCAATTGTCTTCATGTAGCATCTGCTATAATGCTGATAAATGGGACTTAGTATCAAAATATGCTGAGCGATTTGTTAAGGCTGGTGTCAAGCTGCATCGTGCTGCATTTGACATTTGGATGCAATTTGCTGCCATTGTTGGTAAGCAGTTTGGTTCCTCATTGCTCGGCTCAAATGGCATCTCAGTACTGCAGCAGTTAACTTACCGGTACGATGATACCCCGGGGCAGCGCTGCTGTCAAAATTCATGTTTATTGTTTATGAATAGTCGATAATCCCTGATAGGAGTCTATGTAGCCTTCTCCAAAATACACCAAATATAAGTCTACATAAGCTCATTTACACCTTTTTTTCACTTGATTCCTCCGTATCTGCCATATGACATACACTTACCAATGCCATTAACTTGCCGCCCATCTTAACTCAAGCAATAATTGATGGCTAATAGGTATCTCCCACCTGAATTCCAGTGTTCAAGTCGAAGTGGAGGGAGTAGTTATTTTTCAGTTGCTCTAGTCAAATCTTAGTTCCATGCCCACTTCTGGAATTCTGACATAATTCCATTCTGTGAAGCACACTTTGCTGATGCATGTAATTCTGCATCTGCAGGGGACTCTCAGGCTATTTGGATCATAAATAGTCTGAGAGGCAAGTCAGTCAAATATTATACTCTTGCAACAGGTTTTGCATGTGCAAAGGTAATTATTCCGAGAATGGATATTATTGCATCCCAGTGGTAAACTGTAGTGTTGCTTTCTTTGGGTTTTTATTCCTGTTTGAGCTGAACTGATCGATTACCTTGCTGCCTTTCAATCTGTCATGTTTAGTTGCAATACTCAACAGTGCGGAAAGTAGTATTTATAGTATCACATTACTACGCAATCTATAGGTCTGTGTTAGCACTTAGCACTTTTGCCATTTTCATATTGACTTAGGTGCTTCAAGTTCATGATCTTAGATACATTGTGAATTGCTCTATTGCAGGGATTCCTGCTTGAACGCAAACCAGAAAGTGCTGCTGCCATTATTAAACTCCTTAACAAGGTTGGACGGAGGGAGTATCATTTATGAACTTCATTGAATCTATGCTAAAATAGTTTCCAAAGTCAGCTTTTTATTTATATAAGTCCTCAAATAGACGGCTTCACTTGATGAAAAATTTATGGCTGCATGTAGCATTTGCCTGAACAGAAGAAACCTTTTATCAAGGATGAACTCCAAAAGTTGATCGCTGAATGGCCTTCAGAAGTGATAAAGAGGCAGAGTAAAAATGATAGGAAGGTGAGATAAACGAATTCACTTCAATTTCTCCATTATCAGGAATGTTGTAGTTTTGCAATATCCCCGTATGAGAT
Organism: Zoysia pacifica; assembly: GCA_001602315.1. NCBI lineage: Eukaryota > Viridiplantae > Streptophyta > Magnoliopsida > Poales > Poaceae > Zoysia > Zoysia pacifica. The sequence goes on from BCLH01002732.1 coordinate 38,015, forward strand.
GCCTTTTTTTTTAGTTGGTGTGACATGTCATTTTGGAAGTGAAGTAGCTAGTAATTCTTGGGAGTAGGGATCTATCATCTATTCTTTGTGCTCATCTAATATCGAAATATCCCTACATTTATTAGGGTCTAGAGGAAGCTCTGGTGAAAGACATCCCTAAAATGATTAATTATCTGACAAATTTAGGCCTAGATCTTCCTGCGGATCTGGACAAGCTTACCCCTCAGCTCCAAGCAGCTTAGTAAACAAGATGCACGGGTTGAAGATGCAGCAATACACCTGATAACGAGAAAGGAGAACGGCCTTTCAGAATGGATGCAGGCAGGCAATGAAGATCAGCGCCCATCCATTTTGATACATTTTTTTTGGTTTACATTGACATGGGTAGAGCATAGCTTCACCAGCAACATGTGTATGTTGGGTGTGCTCTACGTGGCGCACTCTGTTATGAATTTGTAATCATAAAGTTTTTACCGCTGCATGATTGCTGCGAAGCTTTTTAGCTGGTTAACTCATTCATCAACTCTTTGTCATGTGCCCAGATTCTTTTCCTAAAAAAAATCTCCCCTGGCTTATTCTCTTGCAATGCCCTGTCTTTTTACAGCGACCTGTCCTCACTTTGGAGCTTCATTTTGTTTGAAATTTGGCGTGGGTGGATGAAGCATGGGTGGATGAAGCGTCGCCTTAATACAACCGACGGGTCGTCTTCTTGGCGGGAAGCCCAAACAAAGCCGCGCGCTTAACGTGCGACGAATCAACATCACAAACCGCGGAAAGTGAACGGAAGCAGGGGATTAGTTACTGGAACCGGTTATCAATGCCCAGGATTTTAACCAGATTTTACCGTATAACTTGAAAGCTTCGTTTATAATTTTATTTCAATTTCTTCATCACTCTCACCCTCAACCAAAAAAAAAAAATTAGAGTAAATATCACAAATTATAGGGATTTTATTTATATTATCACAAAACTATAGATTTAAGCTATAATTTAAAAAAAATTATATTTTACTATAGTAATTTCAGTAACATATATATATATATATAGTTCTGTGATAAATTGAATATAAAATCTGTAGTTTTATGATAATTCAAATACAAAACATGCAGCTTTGTGATGAATTAGATATAATTTTTTTAAAACTATAACTTAAATCTGTAGTTTTATAATAATATAAGTAAAATACCTATAGTTTTGTGAAATTTACTCAAAAAAATATCTGTAATTGCTTGAAAATTGCCAGACAAAAAAATTTCAATTAACTGAGAATAAGCTATGCGGAGAAGAGTTGAGTTGCCGATGCTAAGATCTAACAGTTCCATTGTTCACTCAAATGAATCTAACCGGACATATAGCTGCTTATAAAAATGGAAAAGAGAACCTAATGTACAGAATTCACTAACAGAGCTCCTTCTCCAGTCTATACACCATTTTTTGGAGAAAAAAAATCCATAGTTGAATGGATCCGAGAAAAAACAATTCATTGTTGTACCCCGTCATTCCAAATCGAACTCCTCTGTTTGGGAACGGCTCCAAGTATTCCAAGTATTGTGATGAAAACTTCTTTGCACCGACCATGACATGATGTATCATCGAGCACGGGCAGTTGCCGGTTGTTTTGAAGAGCGGCCAGACTTGTGTCTACGCTTCTGGTTGCCTGTAGCAGAGTCAACCAATGGTCCCGACCACGCAGGCACGGCACTTTTCTCATAAGGAAATACCGTGCTGAATGAAGAGGGATCTGGGGGCTCAAATGTAGGTTCCATGTGATTTGAACAGCCCAAGGGAAATCCAAGCGCCCCATCCTGATGTGGTGGAGGGAATTTTTCGCTCTTGCTCTTTGCATTTGAGTGCGTTATTAGCCTTCTCTTCTGTATAACACATAAACAATTTTGTCAGCCCAGAGACTTAAAAGTTTAACAGTCTAAAAAGATGATATGAAACACGGTCTATGCATGCAAGTTCTTGTACGGAAACAAACAAGACTGGAATCAGTAAGGAAAGTCAATTACACATACATCAATATTTGCTTGAATTTCTGCATTGGCCTCTGGTGCTGGAACAGCCTTAGGCCGATCCCATTTCCTTGTTTTCCTTGTTGCATCGCCATTAGCTCTACCACCAGCAGCTCGTAAGCTGTTGATCAACCAATGAATAAGCCATACAGCATTTTAAACAGGACAAAAGTTCAGGGGTATTAGCAAAGGGAAAAAAAGGTCAAGAAATGGTGGATTATGAAATAATAAATTTGCATCCAGGGGAATAATGGGAAGATAAGGACAAAATACGACAGAAAAGCAGGGAGAAATTATTGCATGACTCATCATGGTGCATGCAGTGTTCCATCTTTCATGATGATGTCTAAGCATTATTCTCAACAAGTTCCCAGAAATCCTGGAATCTTGGCACGATAGCCAAGACTCACTTTAGTACCAACTCAGTACATGCCCTTGCAGTGCACTGGAGTAACTTTTGAAGGAAAAAAAAATGAATATAAAATACTGAATAACTTCATCAAAGTCAGCTTTGCTCAGTTAAGGTGGATAAATATACAAAGTGTTCACTTCTAGTAGATTTCAGAATACTCATGTACTCTAATGCCTAAGCTCTACTTTTGACCTGCCAAACCGTTCACTTTCTTTGGGAAAGAATGAAAAAAAATAGTTGTCACATGATGACAATAAGGAGCATCCAGGAAGATCTTTGTTAGTAGAAGCTTAGGATGACGTACCGTCTAGCTTCTTCATCTCTTCGTTTTGCATCCATCTCTTTGCTCGGAGGGTACTGAGGCAGACTAGATGGATCACATGCATACGGCTCCGTTGTAAAGAACTGCATTCATAGTGAAAGTAAGGGGCTTGCTTCTATAAGAAGGTATTCACAAGAACAATCCACAAGCAAGCATAGATAAGCTAACTCAAACAAACACTTTTAGGGATCTAAAGAAAAATACAATTTGGTCACAGGCATATAGCTACTGAATTGATTTTTTTTCTTGAATATGCAGCATATCAATTTAATGTATCAGAGGGGGGCTAAGACATTGTTGATCATTCAAAATTACATTTTTTTTTAGCATCCGGGGGGAGGAGGGGGGGTTAACTGGTAATAGTAATTTCTTGATCAATACAATAGGCAGACAGCAATTCAAGCTGCTACGGCAAGAGTTCGTATACTTTTGAGTTCAACTCAGAACTATCAGCATTCAGCACGCTTTGAATCTTTAAAAATATTGAACAACTTTTGCCCAAGGACAGACCTACAACATTGATCTGTTAACTGGCTGCTACAGCATCCCTTCTTAAAATTGGTCTGAGAAAAGCTAAGGCATTGTTGGTCAAACCAAATTAAATTTTATGGAATCAAGGGAGCTTTAATTATCTAATATGTTGATCAAACAATAGGTAGCAATTCAAATTGTTACAGCTAAAGGTCATACACTTCCATATCCAGCATTGAACTATCATTGCCCTCTGGAAATCTGCGAACACTGAATATTTTTTCCCCGAAGACTAACATTTATCTTAACCAGCTGCTATATAAATGTTCCATGAAAATTGACTTTGAGAAACTAAAATGGTCAACAAGGAAAATTGGGCTATTACTGCTCACTTTGGGTACCAAAAATTTCAGTTTATGTAACATGCTATTATTAATTTTACCCTGAAAGATAATATATCCATCAAATAAAGCATGGGCTTCCATTCATATAAATACAGTGACATAATGAGGAAAGCTAAGAAAACTTACATCACTATTTAGCGCAGAAGTTGCTGTTAAACGATCAGCTGGATCAATGGAAAGTAGTGTTTCAATAAGTCGAAGTGCTGACTGAGGGAAATCTTTGAATGTATCCGCTATTCGCCTTTTATATGGTTGTTGAGGCTTAAATATGGTTGCGTGAGGCAACTTCGATTTTTTCCAATATTCTTCTGTGGGAGAGCCGCATAACTTAAAAATTTTATGAAGCTGTTCCACCTAAAATATGCAGATACAATGTCAGAAGTAATGATCAGAAAAGCCATGGATGAAAATAATTTTTTCGCTGAACATAGGTCCATTACTAAACTGTCTTAACAGAAAAATAACATTTCAAAACATCTCATAATTTTATTGGTTTGAACAGCAGTTATGCAGCTGAGCCCTGAAGAAAGCCGTGAGATTCAGATATTTTACAAGTAATAAAGGTGGCAAGTGACACCAAGTATCAATTTCAAAGCAGACAAAAATTCACTGATTGATAAGTACATGTATTCTCTTTCAGCGATTAATACTATCATGTTCATTAGAAAGATTATCTTGCAACAGACCCACTTGGATGAGTTAAATTACTGCAAAAATTCAGTTAAAATGACCATCTACAAGACCATGACTAAGCTAAGTAACAGCAACGGAGTTAAGCAGAAAGGCATGGGGTGAGTTTAAACATGTAATAAAAGTGAATAAGGATAACTTTCAGAGTACATTAAAGTTTCAGAA
>BCLH01002733.1:858-13078 GCA_001602315.1 Zoysia pacifica
AGGTCCGAGGCTAGTGGTGACCCGGCTCGAGATCACGAGAGCGTGACCGGGTTCAAGCTCGGGGACACGAGCTCTAGGACACATGTGCACGGATCAGCCAGCTACCGTGTCAGGGACATGTGTCGACTACCGTGTCCAATCCTTAGGAGTGCGGGTGTGCGTAAGGGTGTTTCTGCAATTACAGAATTGAGCAACGGGCTTGATGTAAAATGAATAGGACCATACCGCAACTAAACATGGAATTGGGGAGCTTTCTGTAAAAAGCTTTCCAATTGGCCAGTTGAGGCCGTGGCCTCTGTCCAAGGCGTGGGGACTGCAGTAGGGGGTCGGTCCTCGCACTCTGCCGTGGTTGTCGGTGGCGCTGAGGCGGCAAGCCGGCCAGAGGGGCTAGGTGCTAAGGCGGGGAAGAGGCAGGGCGACATGCTGGATCTCGCCACGGGCTCGAGGAAGCCAGGGAGGTGAAGGCGCGCGTTGGCGGCGGAGGGGAGGCAGGGCAGAGCGACGGCTCACGGTGCCAGCCCGCGGGAGAGGCAGAGATGGCTCGGAAGGTGGCGGAGAAGCAGGAGGGTGGCGTGGTGGAGCTCCACATGGGCGCAGGCAAGCCGGAGAAGCGCCGTGGAGGGCCATCCACGGAGGTGAACAGCGCGGCCCGGCGGCGCACGGCGGGGGCTCCACGCCAGCCATGTTTCGCCAAAATTGAATGGGTTCAGAGGTGGAAGAGGCCATGGAGATAGTGCACGCAATGCCGGGAGGGGAGCAGCTCGCCGGAGGGCATGAATTTACGGCGGCGCTCGGTGATCAGTGGTGGCCTGAACTGGGGAAAAGCAGGCCGATTGGGGCTCAATTCGACGCAGGGAAGGTCGTGGAGATGCAGGGAAGGAGAGTGGTGGCGTGTCGAGGCGTGGAGGCACAGCAGCTCGCTGGCGACGGAGAGGAGGCATGACGGCGCGGCGCACAACGTCAGGGCACCGGTGAGGCGGAGGCGGCTCAGGGTGGAAGGGGCGAAATCGAGGGCCGACTTCACTGCGCGCAGGCGGCGCGTGTCCACGCACTCGGCAGTGGCGAAAGGCGCCTGAGCTACGCGTGGCAGGGCGCGTGGCAGCGCCTGCGCGGTTGTGCTGGCTAAGCGGCGTGAGGAAGAAGACAGGGGAGGAGGAGATAGTCGCTGACGAGTGGGGCCCGCCGGATTCTCTTTTTATTTTTCTGATTTTTTTCGGAATTTCAGCAGCAGCCTCTGTTTTTCCTTCAAAAGGTCAACTTGCCGAGCTCCGGTGAATGTGAAATTTTGCAGAGTTGAAGAACTTTTCAGGGTGAACAACTTTCGTTTTGGAATCATTTTCAAATTCTGAATAGATTTAATTCTATGGAATTCGGAATATAAATGGCTATTTGAATGGGGTAAATTAATTTGAATGAAGTAAATAGGTCTCAAGAGAATTAGGCGGGTTTGGAATTCAAGGAATTCGATAAGACAGGAATTCACAAGTATTGGGTTCGAAGGAGTTGAATGAATTTCAATTTTCAGAGAAGTTTGTCGGATTTAGAATTAAAGGATTGAATTAAGTTTGAAATTCAAAAGAACACCCCCCTCTCTGGCCTCCCTCTGCGATGACTTCCTCCGCGCCGGCTTTCTGCACACCCCACTGAAGCTCGACGTCCATTTTTCTTCGAGTTCCGTCCTCCTATTGGAGCTCGCGCCGTAGTCGAAGCCCTTTGATCGCAGCTCCTCGCCACCGCCGTTGGCCGGCCACCTCCGATCAGGCGCCGCCCGCCATGGCTGGCAAAGCCAGCAAGGTCCCCAGGCGCGGGGATCTTCTGGGGCCGTATGGCCGGATCCCATGCGGCCAGCCGAGCGACCCTCTGTGTGGCTTTAACCACAGGCCTCCACGTTGCCCCACGGGCTGGATTTCTTTTACGTTTGTAAATCCTTTATTAATTGCGCAGAAAAGTCAGTAATCTTCCAAAAATCGTATAAAATTCATCTTAGCTCCAAAAATTACAAATAATATACCATCGGCATCCTCTGATCATGTAGAATATTTTAGAACTATCAAAGGTGCATTTTCTGCATTTTCAATAATTATTTTAATTAAATAGATTGCATCTTGCATTAACTCATATATCCATTTTCATGCATATTAAAGTGTGAAAAATGCATAATTATGTGATTAATATATGTCATCTTAGAGTTACTTAGAATTTATACACTTATAAACTATTTATAAATAATTTATTACTCTTAGATACGAATTAATTCATTAGAAATTCATAATATTGCAGTAAATTATAAAATAGGTTCAGAAATTAGTTTATAGTTTGATTAATATTATGAGCAACTAAAATTGTGATTTATGTCTTCAAGAACTATATTAACAAGATTTAGAAATAATTCCGCTATTAGGACCAAATAGAATACTATAGAAAAACCATTTCTTTTAGTAAAAATTGAAATCTTTTCATATAATTACAGATAGCACGTTAAGTTAATAAAGCCCTTTTCCGCATGGCATCACCGCATATTCATCTTTGACATATGCATTCATGAGCATATCATCGCATGTGAGCATCTTTATCACATGCGATGATGAGTAAAATATTAGATGTCATTAGATGTATAACTAATCACACCGGCATATTATTTCACGCATTTAGAAAACGTTACAAAAGACCAAGATCTAGCGCTGATCGCTTCGGAGTCGTCCATCACTGAAGACCTCTCTCTTGTGTGCGCTAGCCCTCAACAAACGAAAGGCAAACTCCGGTGCATTAACCCTGTTTTAAATTTTTATTTTATCACTATGTATTATATTGCTAATGTACTGTGCATTAAGTTGTAGGAGTTGTTTGGAACCTTAGGATGCATGATAGTGTCAATTACTCCTATTGAGTATATATTGGTACAGATAACTCGATGTAGAGCTAGGCTATGAGTTTTAATAAACGGTAAAAGTCGAGTGAATGAGAAACATCACTTGCGAGCTATAGGTTTGATTTTATCCCACACTTGAATAAATCTGAGACCGGGTGGGGATAGAGTATAGGAGGGTTTGAGAAGGCTGGGCATTCGTGGTGGTAGCCCCGTTTGTGTCGGTTAAGGACCGATTCGAGTGTGCCCCTGTTAAGCAAGTTTGAACAGTACCGAAGACATACTGGGGATGTGAGATTCAGAAAACTGATGTAACTCAATACCGTAGTGGTTGGACGTAACCCTACCTTTCTTTCGGCGGAGAGTAAAGAAAAGCCTTGATCTAACTATGGATGCACCCTGCGTGGTGATCGCACGGAGGATCATGTGTTTGGGAGAGGTGCGCGTCAGACCGGTCGTATGGTATTGTTGTGAAAAGTTGTCACGTGCGGCTTCTATGAAGCGCGTACGTGTCGTGTACTTCGGATTTTTCTCTGCTAGTGTAAATCGATTATCATCGCTGTCTCTCATAGTAATGAGTACCGCTTGTTTGCTGTGTCATGTCGTAGTAATAACTTAACATAATTAATAATATGAATTTTTTGCTTAGTTTATAGGAAATTGTTTGGTAACCATGTCTGCTATAGTTTCTAGTGCAAAGTAAATTTACATTCCATAAACTTAACTTACCGCTAAAAGATGAAAGTAAGAATCCACTGTTAGCACTATGTTTTATGCAAATGATCATCCTTGTGAGTCAGCCTCTCATACATAGAAGTCGGCTGTAGTTGGCCATTTTGACAGGTAAGACTTGCCGAGTAATTAGTACTCACGGTTTATTGTTTTTTCTTTTTGCTGTGGTGTAGTTTTTACTTCAGGTAGCCAATATTGCTGTTGCGACCAAAGAGTGTGGAAAAGTGAGACTCCTGTGAACTAGTCCTGTGAACCGGTTTCCTCCTCCTCACTGAACTTCGGTCGCGAAGAGTGAAGCATGTATCAGGGCAAGATATACTTGATAATAGGAAATCGTCGTATCGCTTTCGCTATATTTTAAACTCTATTTTAAACTTATCTCTCCTAAAAATACTTGAACTCTATTGTAAGATTTTAATCGGATTCCTATTTTATATTATCACTCGTGTTGTACTATTTAAGTATTGTTGATCAATATCACCCGAGATCGATCATAGACGAGCCATCCAGTGTTTTAGGACGGTTCTGCCACATTATCATTAGTGAAATTTAAATCACAAGTAATAATTTTACATATTGAAACAAATTTTTTTAAATAAAATGAATAGTCAAAGTTTATGTTAAAAATCAACGGTGTCAATATTTTAAAACTGGTGAAAGTATATTTTTACTTTTATTCCCTATCTCACCCCCAAGCACCATCTCCCGTTACCAAATGGCACCTTTGTGGTTACTAGGATGGCCGTCACATGTGTGGGCAGCGCCACGGACACTAGTAGTGACCGCCACGGTCTCAAAAGTGTTTATTTGAATTTCATGTCATTTAGTTTTGGTTAATGATTTCTATAGATTTCGATAACTGTAAAAATTTAGTATTTGTATTTTAAATTTTTTATAAAAATATATATTATTAAAATTAATTTAAATTTATAAAAATTATTGACACCCTTCATCTTAAATAAGTAACTTTTTACTTTTCAAAATCAATGTCTTACCATTCATTTTATTAAAAAAATTACAAAACTACAAAAAAAAAGTCAAACTTAAAGGACTTTCAATAATGAATCATTTCAAAATAAAATAAATAATATTTTATAATTTTTTAAATAAAACGAATGGTTAAAGATGGATGTTAAAAAATTTAAAATAAGATTTATTTTAGAACGGAGGAGTATTTAATTAAACTTAGATCACCACTTATTCTATGAGGGAGTGAGTAGAAGAAAATTAGATTTATGACATTACAATTTTGCAAACTTTAAAATATGCTATAATATATTAATGATACATATGACTTTGCAAATGAATGATACGTAGGTCTAAATGATATATTTTAAATTTCACAAAATTGTAATGATATGTATCAAATTAATCCTAAAAAAGTAGAAGATATCATCAATTTCACAATGAGCTATTTGCATTAATACCATTATTTTCAGTGCACTTTCATCTATATCATTGAAAGTAGTCAATGACATGTGAGACTTGATCTATATGTCATTGATTTAAAATAGTGATATAAATGAAAAGTGTAGCTCAAGTAACCATATAGATGAACTTATTAGTTTCACAATTTACAAACTCGAACCAGTTCCCCACGCTGTGGCCACCCCAGCCCCTGCAGATCCACCGGCGAGCGCGGCACGATGGGCGTCGTCTCGGCTGCGGCGGACGCGACTGTCGCGCTCTTCTCCCTCACCATCGCCGTCGCGGCGCCGCTGCTCGATGCGCAGTCCATCCTCCCGCACAGCCTCTACCCGGCGCCGCTCCTCAATCTCAATCAGTGGTACGCCGCTGAGTTCGGCGACTACCTCGTGGCCCGGCCGCCGGGCTTCTTCCGCGGGCTTGCCTTGCTGGAACTTGTCTTTCAGTGGCCGCTCGCCGTCGCCACCCTCTACGGCCTTCTAACCCGCCGCCGCTGGGCTTCCACGACCTGCCTTATGTCCGGCGTCGCCACGCTCACTTCCATGGTAAAGTCGTAGTCCTCTACCTTTTTTCCGTGTCACAAGTCCAATGCATGCCCGGAAATTTGTGAAGTCTGTATATCACCGTTGCACTTATGATCCACTTACACTACTTTGAACTGATGTAGAATTGCGCACTTCCAATCGACTTATGCCGCATCTAAAGTCTGTCTCATTTGAGCTGTTCCAAATGATTTGCTGGCGTCAAATGAAATAGTGATATAAATCTGTTTCGTAAAAATCGATTTTGGCATATAAATTACATTTCACAGCACGTTCAGCAGCTGCCGGCATGTTCTCCAGAATGTGATCCTGAGCCAAAAAACTAACTAAATGTGATTTTTGGATTCAGTTTAAAACCTCCTTTGGAACAGAGGAAAAATTCCTGTTTCGTGTCTTTCTCTGTGCAATTGAACTGTTTCTGTGAAATTCATATTTGATTCCTATGAAATCCATGTGTTCCAAAGGGGGCCCTAAATCTGTAGTGCGTAAGATTTGGGAGTAGAACACTCAATTCTGGTCACAAGACTCAACAACAGATTTCAAGTCACTGCAGAAGTTCAGAAACCTCCCTGCTTTCATCAAAACTAATTACACTATCCTATTCATTTTTGTGAATTATTTTGAATTTGACTTTTATCATTACAGTCTGCAATACTTGGAGAAATGTTTGCTTCGGGAAAAGCTACACCAAAGTTGCTTCAGATGTATGCTCCTTTTGCTGTGTTCGCTGTCATTGCCATTCTCCGTGGACTTTGCTCCTGCTCTGCACGCAATACTGCTAGTTCATCACATGGACCTTCTGCTCGCAAAAAGAGGGTCTAGATCTGGTTTCTGTTCCCTGCACTTCAACACACTCTAATAGTTTGCAATTTATACCTACAAAAGCCATATGATATTGGTTTTGAGATTGGTGCAAGATGTATTGTTTATTTTTCCTGTGAGATCATGTTTATTTAGACATTATTTGCCTCTTTTCCCTTTTTGATTGTGACCTACAAAATAAGATACTATTGTTTTATTTTATCATAGATTAAATGCAGCTTGCAGTATTATTGAGTACTCTCTCTGTTCTGAAATTGTAGTTGGAGAGTTTAAATGCCGGTTTGAAGTGTTATTGAGTACTCTCTATACTGAAATTGTTGTCGGTGGGTACTTCAAACGCCAGTTAGTAATACTATGAGAATGGGTCTCATATACTACTTCCATCCCAAAATTCTTGTCACTTTTAACTTTTAGATTTCATGTTTGACCGTCTTATTCAAAAAAAATTGTAAAACTATAATTTATTTTATTGTGATTAGTTTTATCATAAGAGATGCTTTAAACACAACCAATTTGTTTTTATATTTTTACAAATTATTTGAACAAGATGAATAGGTAAACATGGTATATAAAAGTCAAGTGTCAAAAATTTAGCGACATACTCTCTCCGTCCATAATTATTTGTCATCCTAGAGTCATCAAGTTTTTCTAATTTACTTGTTATTTTCAATTTTTAATACACCTTTCTCTATTTTTAATACATCTATATCTTATCTCTCTTCTCCTCATTTCTCTCTCTTCCTTGATTTCATCGCATTTTACTTTTTTCATCTCTCTTGTGCCTCATCCTAGAATGACAAGAAATCAGGACAGAGAGAGTAGGTAGTATTAGTTTTGAGATGGGTCAGTGTAGTGTTGGCCAAATTGGCCTGGCCCAAGCACGGCACGGCTCACAGATAATCGGGCCTGTGCCAGCCAGACACGAGGCGCGTACTATGCTTGGGGCGCCACCCCGGCCCAGTGGGCGGCACGACCTGACACGATAAACATAAGTTTAATATTTAATCAATTTATTTATAATCAAATAGCATTTTATGGTGCTCTGGTAAGGTTGTTGCTTCAATTCCTTAAGGTTTTAGAGTTAAATTCTCACTCTTCTCGCATATTTTAGTTGCGCTCTTGACCCACCGTGCTAATGGGCCGGCCGTGCCTTTTCGTGCTTGGGCTGGCTGTGCCGGGCGGGTCATTTGCCCAACTATAGGTCAGTGGGTGGTGACTACTTGATGAGTTCAGCATTCCGATATTGGGCTGGGCTGAATTGGACTGGTTAGGCACCGATTAAGAAGATTAATTATGTGAAATTGCAGGGGTAGAAAATACTGAAGGAAAAACAGCAGGGGAGCTAGGATTTGGACCGGGAGGTCCCTGAGCTTTGTTGGTTGGCAGGGTGAGAGGGAGAGCACGTGCGGCGATGCTAGAGGAAGAAGGCTGACAGAGAATGACACAAGGGGCCAGCTTCCCTTTTTCTCCTTTTCTAACTACAATTCACTGGTTGCTCCAGACAACATATTTTCCAAGCAATAAAATTGAAACCAAAATTCTGGGGTCTAGAACAGAATACTTTGAACACTTTTTGTTATTGTAACTTGGTCTAAACCTCCACAGATTTAAATTAAAAAGAACGTGCAAAGTTCTGAATTTGTAAATTTGCTCGAATTAGGTCAGGTCGGACTTGTCCGAGACTCTAGCTTCTCCATGACTGTCAAACACTAGAAAGCTACAAACCTGGCTGTGTCGGGCTTGTATGATCAGCCAGGACCAGGGTTAACCAAACCGTTGGAGACCTGTGTGGCTTGGTTTCATCCGACAACCAGCTTTCATCCAAAACCGAACATGGGATCTGTAGCAAAAACAGTAAGCCGATTAGTTTCATTGATTAGCTGTCCGATTTTCTGCACTGTTGAAAACCATTTGGTTCATGGTTTTTTCATCCCTCGCCAGGACTAGTCTGGACATTTATATGCTACATTTGGCCACTTAATTGCAATTGGGTTATTCCGTTCCAGGGATGTCACCAGCGGCGATGCTTATGATTTATGAAAGTCAACACTAGGTAGGATTTTCTCAAGACCAGGACAGTTCGCTGAAACTTCTCTGTAGATCTGAATCGGAACCAAACAAATTCCAAGAGCCAACGTTCGAACGAGGAATCATTCTTACCCAATAATAAAATGCTTCAAATAGAAATATTTGGTGAAACATTTTATTAGGACATATGCTGACATGTGGACCAAGACTTTGATCTATAAATACCGCGTGCGCCATGCGTTAAGTGAAGCCCGCGCGCACACAAACACACCATTGTTTCAATCTGTCCGCTCGCGCGCCATGCTGCTCCAGTTTGCACTTGTCGTCTCTGGCAGCTCTCGCCGGCACCGGCGCCGACGGCGCCAAGACGGCTACCACGCACATCCAGTTCTACATGCACGACACCCTGACGGCGACGACAGAGCGCGTGACGACGGGCACGAAGCCAGTGCTTGCCGACCCCAGGTACCGCTTCGGCGACATGTACGCCATGGACGACCCGCTGACGGAGGCGCCGGACGCGGCGTCGCCGGTCGTCGGGCGCGCGCAGGGGCTCTACATCTTCGCGTCGCAGACTGAGCTGGCCTTGTTTCTCAGCTTCAACATGGTGTTCACCGCGGGGCTGCACAACGGCAGCACCATCGCCGTGCAGTCCAGGAACGTCATCACGGAGAAGGTCAGGGAGCTTCCCGTCGTCGGCGGCACTGGCGCGTTCCGCGGCGTCACCGGCCACGGCCTGCTAAGGACCCACGAGTTCAACGTCAGTAGCTACAGGGGCGTCCCTATAAATTTAGAGGACATGTACATAAACAATAAATGGGGCCTAAAATTCTAGTGCCATTTTTTTATTATTTTTTATTTTATCTTATGTTTTTTATTTTCTAATTCATATTTTCAAAGTCGATTTGTGCAAGACGAGCTTAGAACAATTAAAAACTAAATCAATATCTTATAGACTATACTTCTAATCCGATTTATAATCTAATTCGTAGAAGGCACCTCTTATAGTTTGAAACAATTTCTAAACCAATTTATGTTTATTATAGATTATACATAAGATTAATTAATTAAAACTATTGAAACAAAGCTTATAAATGCAATTATATGTTTAAAGTACTTAGAAAATTTAGGGCCCCATAATTTTGAGAGCCCATGGGCCTAGGGACGCCCTGGTAGCTACAGGGCCGTGCTCAAGGTCGACATGTATCTTCGTTTCTAATTAAGCCGTGTGTAGACGAGCCATGCAAATGCAGAGCGACCTATGTTCATGGGATACTCGTGTACCGAAAAGGTTATCTGATGTATGCATGTGTGCTATCTGTGTGTGTTTACATGCAGCACATATCAAGAATAATTTTACGAGAACAGGTCTCATATATCAGTTTTCGACTTGGGTGCTAAACTAGTCTGTTTTTATGAAAACAAGTAAAACCGGTTCATCTCGGCTAGCAAAAACATTGGATTTTCTCTAAAAAAATGAATCTGTGTACTGTTGTAAATATCGTTTTCTTTTGATTTTACCGATAAACTGATCGAGTTTTAGAACCCAGCCAGTTTAGTTATTGAAACTTGCATGGGTCTTGCATGGGTGGCGACTACTTGCATCGTTGGGCGTTCCGGCCTTGGACTGGGCTGAATATATTGGACCGAGCAGAGCAAGGATCAAGAAGATTAATTAAGCAAATTTGCTTTGAGACGTGTGCAGGTGATCCATCCAATGCCATTTGCTCAGTTTCGTTTCATAATCACTGTGGTAGCAGAATCTGATTTTCAGTTATAGTTCATTATCTGTATTCTGGATTTAAACTAGAATTAACATACCAAAAATGAGTCGACTAAAGCTTTGAGTGCTCCACGAAGTGATTGATCTGCGTCAATGCAAGTCTTGTTGCTCCCAGTAGGATCTCTTCAATCATATCGAAAGTTCTTCAACTAAATCAGAAGATGATCGATGCAATAGGAGAGCACGCTAATGATCAAATTTTTTAAACTATGTCGAGTAGACTTCACTTTCTACGAAGGCAGCACGGTACTGTTTTACATACACCAGGTTGCTGGGCTCATAATAAAGTAGATAGTCGTTGAATCAATTAACAAGGCGCAACTAACAGATTGTTTGATACTATACTAATGTTAATTGGCCGGCCTCTCAAGATAGTGGAAGCCTCCTCTTCATAACATACTTCCCAAAAATAGGGAGATTCCACAAGCTACGTGAATAACTTACAGTAACCAGTAAATGCCTGGTTGTGTGTAACTTCAGCTAATGTCGCAGCATAAGTGTATTGATATTGTCATAGTGAAAAAACATGTGAAACCGGCTTTATCTACACAATATCTATGTAGAGTACGCTCTCTGTTTTTAAATCGCATTTGCTGCATATTTTTTTATATAAACAACTTTAAAAGTAGATTTTTGTTTGCAAGCCAATTCCACCCCACTGAACATTTTCAAACCGGACCAGAATAAGCAGGCAAGATCATGTGCTTGAATCCAGACCAACAAGCTCAAGTAAAAGCAAAACATGATTATTTTGTATTTTACAAGCTGCTAACCCCTTCGTCCCCATTTAATTACTCCTATCATTTTGGCTCTGGGTATTAACAGAGGTGAAAAAGGTGGGATTGCACTGAAAACGATGAGTAGAAAGATAGAGACACATATACATCGAGAATAGAGAAAGTTTTATTGGAAAATGAGAATAACAGTTAAATTGGAACAAATAGAAGAAGCTAGAATAATAGAAAAATTGGATGCAGTTTGTAGTTATAAAAGTAGTGGAGGAAGATGCAAGTGTTAGCTCATTGCTAATGATTCGAGATAAGATCAAACTTGTTTATTTAATTTTCCAATCCTGTCACTCGTCAGAAAGAATGAAGCCAAACTATAAAAAATGACTGTCTTGAGTACTTCTTCCATCCAACCGCCTTGCAGTTGTGTCATCATTTTTGTTATTTTGCAACATGCAAATTGTAAAGGCATTCATGTCAGCGATTTTGAAAATAATTAGTAGCATGTGTACTGGCTGCATGCAACACGCTGCCACTTGTAGCAGTTCCGAAATCGAGGAAGCAACAACATCATTAGATGAACCATTTTGCTTGCGAAGAATTAAAGATGGATGGTTATTGTGGCACCAGTTGTTACAAGATCCACAATCGGACGAGCTCTGCAGGAAGGAGAGGGGCAGGTAGGCTCTAAGTTCTTGGCAGTAGCATATGACTTGATGAGTTCAGTCAATAAAAAGAAAACCAGTTCATATTGAGAGGTGTACATCAAGTCAAGCATAGCGAACTCCTAGAACCAGTACTCAACATCAATTTGCATGTTAACATGGCTAACCACTGCATATGATTTTTTTTCTCAAAGCCGCGGAGGACTACCTAATTTTTAATGTAGTTTATCCATATATGACCAATTTGACCGGCTCAAGCTTGATCAAATATTCTCATGATTATACTTGCAAGTTTATGTGGAGGAACACTCAAAATTATACGCATTATGATCAAATATATCGACTAATCCTGAGCTGCTGGCACAAGAATATTCAATCACCACAAGTATAATTCCGGTGTTCTCCAGCAAGCAAATACAACATTCAAGATCAATTTGCATACCTCTAGATCACATTTGCAACCGTCATCATGAACACAAACAACGATAGAGAAAATAGTTATTGTATTACATTATATTCTCAAATTTCATAATTACAACAAAAGAGAGTTTCATCTTAAAGCTAAGTCAACTACTACTACTACAATATGATAGACATATAGCAACACAATCATGTGTTGTTATATGTAC
>BCLH01002733.1:23730-34161 GCA_001602315.1 Zoysia pacifica
ATATTATGTAGACTCTCACAAAGAATCATGTAAATATGCATCCCATTTAATTTCAAAAAAAATTCTGAATTTTGCAAGTGTTCAACCATGAAAATATATGCCACATTCATATGTCAGTACTATATCACTACCGGCAATGGTGGAGCCAGATGAAAGATGCAGCAGCAGTGGCCGGTAAAGGTAGTCCACATAGATGCATGCTGACTTGTGGCTAGAAGTAGATACTAAAATATTTGGGTTTATGGGCTGGGAAGGGGGGGGGGGGTGCGCAGCCCACAATGGTCTCCATATGGCTATGCTAGTGACTACTGGAATCCACCACTGTTGACTTGGAGGTAATACATGAGCAGGTATTTGGTACTTTCTTTTTCTTCTTCTTAATATAATGATTTGTAGTTCTTTTGCATGTTGGAGAAAAATACATGAAGAAATTTTGTTTTTGTTATTACATTTTTTTAGTAATCGAAAGAAATTCCAGCCGCTACATCCCAAGGGGATGTACGAAGCCGTTCGTTAAAACTTAGAACTCTTAGGTTCAAGAAACTATTTAATGTTTAAACAAAGTCAACACCAAAAGGATAGAACCAGAATTAATCCAAAATTCTATTCCTAAAGCTCCATTCGAACCGAGCAAAAACCTCCATGATCACTAACTCCCAGAGCTGGCATCTATCTTTAAAAGTATTTTGCTCCTCATCCTTATGTAGCACGGACCAGTTTCGAATCCAGTAGGTCGCATGAAAGATTACCTAAAAAAAGTTTTGGGTTTAGATTTATTGAACATCATATTATTTCTATTCAACCAAATCGCCCAACAAAGAGCTGCAGCAATAATAAAATTTGATTCTTGGATTTCGGTGGTACACCTTGTAGCCAAGTTTCAAACATATGTGAGAAGCTATCCAGCGGTTGAATTTCGAATGTGATATGCACAGTGTTCCATATAATTCTAGAATAATGGCATTCTAAGAACAGATGTTGTATAGTTTCTATAGAATTACAGAAACAACATTTTGTGCTCCCTTGCCAGTTTCTCTTTGCCAAATTATCTTTAGTTAAAGTAACACCTTTTTGAAGAAACCAAAGGAATACTTTAATTTGTGGCAACTTAGGATTCCAAAGAGGGGTATTGTTTGACACTATTCCTTCTTGAATCATAGCCAGGTATATTGATCTTACAGAAAAAATACCATTCTTGTTTAAATCCCACCGCAAGATGTCCTTGTCTTCACTAAGGTTCACAAAAGCTACTTTTGTCACCAGTGTATGCCACTTTTCTTAATTATCTTGAGTTAAGGCTCTTCTAAAAGAGATGTTAAGTGGTCTTGTGCTTAACACATGTGCCACAATTACATTCTTTTTTCTTACTATGTTGTAAACGACGGGTAGACTGTTCCTAACAGTTGGTCTCCGATCCATGTATCCTCCCAAAACCTGATTTGGGTACCATCTTGGACTATAAAAAACCCACCCGCTAAGAAATTATTTTTGTCCTTCATTAGTCCAGACCAAAAATGTGAGTCCCCCGGCCGGCTGCTTGACCTCATTCAAAACTTTAAATAGCCACTTACTTAGTAAGCATTCATTTTATGTATCTAAATTTTGAATACCTAGACCTTTTAGATAAGCATTCATTTTGTGTATATAAATTTGGGTCGTGTCAGGCTTTGCATATTTTCCCTAACCAAATAGTAGAAATTATTTTTTGAAATAAAATACATAGCGTCTAACAAGCTTTCAACAAAGATGAAAGCATTATTACAAAGTCCTTTTTGCTTCCACATGGGATTCCTAAATTCGACTTTTACAATCCAAGGCTAAGAAAAACTAAAAAAAAAAAGAGAAGAAGGTATTGTTGGTTCTAACTTTCCGGTCTGGTCCTCTAAAAATCCAGCCCCTCCATATTCTTCAGATATCTCCAAAAGACTTAATTGTGTGGAAACCATGATTCTCAGGAAGTGCGGCATTTCCTGGACGTATGGAGATTACCACTTCCAGTCCTGAGAGACAAAGTTAAATGTATAATGAAAACAGATCTTCTTGACAGGTAAAGAAACTACAAAAATAGATTCACAAATAAAACATGCCTTGATGAGAAGAATATATCAATGCTTTAGCCTTTTGCTTAATCTAACAAAGTCATAGTGGAAAACTTCAGGATGTTTTGAACTTTGAAGTATATGGGAATGCACAATTTAGCCATTTCAATCACATTCCATTAACCCTCAGTCATCCTGCCATGCTGCGCTTCCCAATCGTGACACAGTGACACCACATACCCAAAGAGGAAAGGATAATTTCACCTCAATCAGGGAAGTGAATAGCCATGCATATCACGCACCAGAAAGTTCCAAGATGGGAAGAAGGCTACAAAGATCCAAGATTATTGAGTGGAGTCCGTTGTTACCTGAGCTTTTTGCAGCAAGGGCTTCTTCGAAGACATCAGTGATGAACAAAATTTCACATGGATTGTCGACACCAAGTGATTGAGATATCTCAAAGTAACTTCTAGCTTCTCTTTTGTTTCTGCACGCATAAACAAGATGTTTATGTAACCTTCACAACACTGCAACACAGTAGACCCTGAAGTAAATGCTACACACTTGTCTATATATAGTCAAAGCCAGACTCTTATATTTTCGGATGACAAGGATTGCTTTATAGACAAATGGAACATAAAATCCAGTGTAAAATAATTCCCAGTTCTGTATGAGACCAAAATATAACTAAACTTTTTTATGTTCATATGTAGATAGAGTAACAGGATAATTTTTTTTAAAGGATGAGTAACAGGATAATGGGACAAGAACTCCAAATCTTACCCTGTTGTTGTATCAAAATACCCGCACAAGAATTTTCGCAAATCACCATGTGTTGTATTACCAAATAGAAGCCTCTGTGCCCTTCTACTGCCACTTGAGTATATGTAGACCTGTTAACAGCAAAAGTATAAATTTGAAATCATGTTGAAATGTGAATGCAGTATAGATCGCACATATGCTTTTTGCATATTGACCACTGCATATGTTCCAAAGAGAATTACAGAACTGGCTTACGCATGGTCCACAACAAATGGTAATGTCTTGTAGCCTTTAAACTATTTTTACATGCTCAATAATTACAGGACAGGACCGTAACTTAACAAATTACCTCCTGTCAGAAACTATTTCAAAATTCCCTTGGTTTCACTAATTCTCATAAGACTTCTGACATTCAACCAACAGAAAAAATGCATTTTCTGAAATTAAGAAGCATTGAGAATGATGTAGCATCGATTTGCCTTATATACCACACCGCTTGGAAGCATCATTCAATCTGGATTCAGACGTAGCATAAGTAATCATTTGAATGGAAGATTATGTTACAACATTATTATGCTTGAACGCACGATTACTAAAAACGGTTTGGCGACAGATATCATTGACACAGCTTCAAGTGTTTTCTTGATAGAAATTACTCAAGAAAGAAATTTGTAATTATAAAAAGTTGAGAGTTCTAAGTTCGCCAAGTAGATACCTTTGTGCCACTAGCATGCCACTTCTCTAGTGCTTCAGGGACATCCTCAAAGACAATGCCTTGCAGTTCTTTCTTTTCAAACCCATTCCTCCATATATGACCCTAATTTTAGTAATTAAAAGAACTGTATCATATGAACTAAGTAAAAAAATGATCATGTAAGTGTAGAATAACGTAAACTGATACCTGGAGCTGTTTCAATGATGTAATCTTCCGGTCTGCTTTAATCATTAACTCGATATTAGCAACCAACGAATTGATGATCTCTTCTTTACCAGCCTCATCCGGTGGAACTGGGACAGCCTCAACGATTCCATTTCTGAGATCGTCCTCAACCTGATTATTGACCATTAATCCATTAGAACTTGAATAATGGAGTACAAAATAATCTTCACAAGTTAACAATTATTGATCTTTTATTCACTACTTTCGTTTATCATTGCTTACTTATATGCGCAAGAGTTTGATGTCTTCTTTGGTTTCTTCAGAATCGAAGTCAGATGCATTCGCACATTATCACGGGCGTAAGGAAACAAAACATCAGTCACAAATGATATTGGAGTAGTTGTGCCCTCAATGTCAAGCACGACATACTGCTAAACAGCGTCAACCAAAAGTGGATTAGCACTCACAAGAATTATAGACGGAAAAGAGCATGGACATTGGGAGCAACAAATTAACCTTTGCTGATTCAGCATCACAGCATCCCTTAAGAATTGCATGGCTCGAAGTGCTGTGCAGCATCTTTGTCTTCTTTAGAGGACCATGTTCAGGAGTTCTACAATCAATACCCAACTGATACAGCTTGATAGCTGCATCTAAAAGATAGTGGTAGCTTTCAGCCTGAAAAGAAGGCCATGGAAGTGACGTAAACTATGGAAAGAACATTTGCTTAAAAAAAACCAATTTGGTGAGGTCTAAACTAATGAACAGAAACAGTTCAAGATCATAAAAAAAATATCAGCACTCAGCACTAGGAATATTAAAAAGATATTGCAGAAATTTTGAGAAAGAAAACAAGCCTGTGTCTTGGCACTGATCCATGAGTCACCCCACACGAAAATTCCATGGTTCCGTACTAGGACAGCCGTTGCTTTTGGGTATGCTGCAATCTGTTATATAATTTCATATCAATTGCTTACATGCATCTAAAATAACCCTTAGGTTCTTTCGCACCTAAATGACATATTTAGTGGACTCTAAAACGCACCTAAAGAGTTTGGGGGTGGATGACATGATTCAAAGATAGGACATTGACAGCATACCGCCTCACTTAAAGAGTCCGTGAGCTCATACTCATATGGAGTATTCTCGACGATCGGAATAACCAGTTCGTCACGGTAGCCATGACCTTTGATTGCCTTAAGCATTTCCATATGGGTCATCTGCAATAAGATGAACAATCAGTAGCAATATAATTAAGAGTCTTGTATGAAAATTCTAAGTTCTTTCTAGAAAATAAAAAAGTATTAAATTTGGAAAACATGTAATGAATCTAATATGAATTTAGGTATCTCAATCTTGACCACGCATAATCCAAATTCTGACTAGCATATGTTATTTCTAAGAAAATTGAACAAGCTTCAAGAAACACACTGCTATTGAGTTGTCATGAAAACTCCAAATTGGGTGTTAATAAGGCTCCTTCAGTATCTTAGACTACATCAGCTTGAAAAGCGCGAGCATTGGAGATAATTTACATTCACCTTCTATTACCACTTGACATATTTATCAAATCTCTAGGGTTGGAAAAGGAATTTCAAACAAAATCCAGTTTCAACTTTTGATCATAAAGAAAAGGACTTAAACAAGATCAAGGATTCACCCTGAATTCCTTTGCACCAGGATCTATCATCGTTGCGAGGCAGGTCTCGATTCCGTGGCTGTGAATGACTGCCCCAGCTCCCCTCATTTGGTATGCCTTCAAAAGCCAAACACGCCATGGAATTGAACTGATTAAACAAGCTGGAGCATCAATAAGCTGTGAGTACTAACAGAAGCTGGCAGTCCCAACAACCTTCAGAAACAGGGGCGCACAATCTGTGCACTTCGGAGGCATGTTCGGCCACGGCTTCGTTGCCGGCGCCGAGAGCACTTCCCCTTCCGCCGACATCACGTACATGTCCTCGGCCAGCATCCTCTCCTTCTGCACGCCTGATTGTTCTCACAAAGAGCAGGTTTTGTCAGCGAAATGAGCTGCAGCAAAACTCATTGTTCTCAGATTTTCAAGCTCACTCTCAGTCAATACAGCGAGCTGAAACTGGTTACTTACCAGACGGCGACATGACGATGAGGCGGTCGGCCAGCGGCACGGCGGGGTCGTGGACCTTGACGGTGATGCTGCCGCCGGTGCCGGTGAGCCACCCCGGCCCGTAGAAGTGCCGGCACAGCTCCGCCACCAGCTCCTTCGCCTCCGTCACCGCCTGGCCCGCCAGATACGCCTCCGTCGACGTTGCCATGGCCCTCGATCACCGGATCCCCTGAGCGGCGAGCAGTGCTTAATTAAGATTTTGTTTGTCGCTTGAAGAAACTAGGCACGTGGTTTTAGCCTTGAGATCCGCACGCTGCTCTTGGTTTTATCTTCGTATGGGAATCTTGGTCGGTGCTGCTTCTAGCTCGTGGCGGTGGCGGCTAAACGGGAGTGCCGAGTGCGGGACCCATGTCATGATGTTTATCTTTGCAGGGAACCCGAAAGTGTAATTTGCACATCAGAATTTTTTGAGAATAATTTAAATTCTGTTTATTTTTGTTGTGCTACATAAAAAATTAACGAAACAAGGATATCCCATATAAATATATTATTTACAAAATTTTTAAATTTAAATTCATTTAGTTTTAAAATATTCCATCTTAGTGGATCGAATGTTTCAGCGGTAAGATTCAATGGTTTTAAGTAGTATTCTTCTTGTAATAAAAATTTAAAGATTGCAATTTTTTAGTAAAAATTTCAATGTTCTAGTAGTAAAGTTCCATTACTCCAGTTGTAAAATTAAATGTTCTAACAGAAAAATTAATTGTTCCATTAGTCAAAAAAATTTTAGAAATAAAAATAAATTATTGTAAAAAAATAATTTGATGGTTCATGCATAAGCCAAAAAATAAAATAAATAAAAAGAAATGAAATGAAATGAAAAGTAAAAAGGAGAAAAATTAAAAATGATTTAAAATTTAAAATTAATAAAATTAAATAGTAAAAAAAAGATAATGTAAAATAAATAATAAAAAGAAGAATAAAAAACAAAAAGGCAGAAATAAAAAAACTCTCGGAAAAACAGTCCAAGCTGCCCACTGGGACGACGCGCATGAAAAACAACTAAACCAGCCAGCCCACCTAATAGCGCGCTGGACTGTGGGTTAAAAAAAATTTGAAAACGTGGTCCAATATGATCAGGTGCTTCGGAGAAGGGTTTCTTTTGTGATAAAATCCAAATTATTACCCTCAATTATAGTCAAAGTTTTTATAACCTTTTAAACTATTATTTGGTTTATTTTGTTTTCACGACTTTGCTATTTTGCTCAATTAACCTCCTACTATTGTTCAATTAACCTTTTAAACTAAAGGTGACCGCCATTGATAGTCGAAGAGGGCATAAATAATGAATTGCTCTGAAACATTTAGAGGGTTATCTAGATGGTTTTTAATAATTCAATGAGTTAAGTGTCTTGGTTTTAAAGGTTGGGGCACTCACTCTGAGGCGGTGATATCGACTTATTCCATTTATATTTAATAAAAGAACATCTTCAACAATACTATAAACTGCTCCCAACCTTTAATCGTATTGTCCAACCATCTCTGGAAGCAATAAAAACTTGTCCAACCATTCCTTGGATTATGCAGCTAATCCATGTTTTTTTTTATTCCCGCAAGCTTACTGTTGAAGCTAGCTGGTACAGTATTCTGTGCGTATCACCCGTTTCATCCCTGCCGTATACTCAATTCGGAAATTAGGGTACCTCAGTCATGTAACAATTTTCTTAGTCCAGTTTAAAGCGTGCTACCAGGTGTTGTTACAGATGAGAAAAAAAAAAAAAGTTGCCAGAAATGGTTACAGATGGGATAAAACCTGGGCTTTAGGTGTGTGTTTGAATTCAGTCAACACCTGCCAATATTCTACTACCTCCATCAATAAATTCTTGACACTTTTAATTTTTAGAGACCATGTTTGACTCTTCATCTTATTAAAAAATGTAAAAATATCATTTATTTTATTCTGGTTAGTTTAATTATAAAAGATGATTTAAACATGACTATTTATTTTATATTTATAAAAAATTAATAAGACGAAAGAGCAAATATAGTGTCTAAAAGTAAAAAATATCAGAAAATTAGGAATGTATTACTTTAATACACAAAAATAGAACTTTTTTTTATTAAATCTGAAAATTAGTTTATATATTTGTTTTGATTTATCATTAGGTTGTCTCACTACCGGAAACCGAGCGTTTGCCTAGTGCTGTAGACACTCGGTAAAGCCTATAAAACACTCGGCAAAATGTTTGCCGAGTGCCACCCACGGCAAATCCCACTCGGCTTAGCTTGTGACGGCAAACAGATATTTTTCGAGTGCTTTCTATCGTGCACTCGGCAAATTCAAGCACTCGTAAAAATTGAACCGGAGTTTAATTATAAAAGATGATTTAAACATGACTATTTATTTTATATTTATAAAAAATTAATAAGACGAATGAGCAAATATAGTGTCTAAAAGTAAAAAATATCAGAAAATTAGGAATGTATTACTTTAATACACAAAAATAGAACCTTTTTTTTTATTAAATCTGAAAATTAGTTTATATATTTGTTTTGATTTATCATTAGGTTGTCTCACTACTAGAAACCGAGCGTTTGCCCAGTGCCGTAGGCACTCGGCAAAGCCCATAAAACACTCGGCAAAATGTTTGCCGAGTGCCACCACGGTAAATCCCATCGGCTTAGCTTGTGACGGCAAACAGCCATTTTTCGAGTGTTTTCTGTCGTGTACTTGGCAAATTCAAGTACTCGCAAAAATTGAATCGGAAAAAGCACAAAAAAAATCAAAATTTTTTTTTACTCGGGAGAGGGTCCTATATTTTTCGCACTAACCGATCGCAGTATTTTTTTGCAAATTAGCCGATCGCACCAGTTTCCGGAATCGAACCTGTGACCTCCTCCTTGCGCGCCCCCCCCCCCCCCTCTAACTACTCTAACACACTGTCACTTATGTTTAGATTCTATTTTAGTTCCACACATATTATACAAAACTGAGTGTAAATTGCTTGTTTGAGGCCCTAAACGAATTCAAATCAAAAAGTCGTCAACTACAAAGTTTTATAACTTTTCGAGATCTACAACTTTTATTTTGGTAGTTTATCCATCCGAGGTCATTTACAAAATTTGAATTTCAAATTTAAAAAATTCAAACATAGTTTTCGATAACAAGATGATTTCAAATCAAAAAGTTGTCAACTATAAAGTTTCCTAATTTTCTGAGATCTACAACTTTTATTTTGGCTATTTCTTCATTCGAGGTCGTTTGAAAATTTCAAATTTTGAACTTGCATGTTTGCCGAGCGTTTTTTTTTCACTCGGCAAAACAGTCATTTGAGTGTTTTTTATTTTACACTCGGCAAATAGGAAACACCTGATTTTTCAAAGCATATTTGGAATAGTAAATTAATTCAAATTAAAAAGTATTCAAATACAAAGTTGTATAACTTTTTAAGATCTACAACTTTTATTTTGATCATTTATTCTTCTGATATAGTGGTAGTAAATTTATTCATAAATCTTATATACATGTCTTATAGTTTCAATGAAACTATACGAGAGATGTAGATTTTGCTGCGAACAACGTTTCTATCACTTTGTCGAATGAAAAAAAATGACTAAAATAAAAGTTGTAGACCTTGAAAAGTTATACAACTTTGTAGTTAAAAACTTTTTTATTTAAATTAATTTGCTGCTCTAAATATGCTTTAAAAAATCGGGTGTTTTTAGTTTGTCGAGTGTAAAACAAAAAACACTCGGCAAATGTCTGTTTTGCCGAGTGAAAAAAAAACACTCGGCAAACATGTAACTTTGCCGAGTGAAAAAAAAACACTCGACAAACATGTAACTTTGTCGAGTGAAAAAAAAACACTCGACAAACATGTAACTCGTTTGCCATGTGTAACTTAAAAAACACTCGACAAACAAAAAAAATATTTACCAAGTGCTCGAAAAATTACACTCGGCAAACTACCTAACACTCGACAAATACCCGGTTTTTTGTAGTGTTTTAGCTCTAGTTATTCAGCTCCGAATATTACATCGTTCCGGGCGGGCCTAATCTTCTGTTGGACGTTCCATCTGGATAGACGTTCGATCCTATAACTACTTCGATCTGATGGCCGGAAGTCACGACCCCGTTCATTCCGTATCTGATTCCACCCGTCTCTATCGCGGAGGGCGTTTCAACCTCCTGCCGAATACGGCTCCACCTCCGCTATATATACTCCACGCCACGGCCCCTGCTTTCCGTCCTCCACGAAATCGATCTCTTGTGCTTCAACTACGTGCGCCGGCGCCCAGGTCCCTCGTTCCTCGTGAGAACAGCGACGGCGAAAAGCTACGATGGCTGAGATCGAGGAGGCCAACGCCGTCGCGACGACGGAGGACGCGGGAAAGAAGGCGGCGGCTGCCGTTGGCTGGCCGCAGGCCGTGGAGGATCGGTACAAGCACGCGGTGTTGGTGGGCAAAGGCATGTTCGGCAAGGTGTACGCGGCGTGGGACAGCGTCGACGAGCAGCTGGTCGCCGTGAAGCAGCTCAGCGGCCGGACCGACGGTGAGCTCGTGGTGACGGGCCCCCGCGAGTTCGAGCAGGAGGTCGCGGCCCTCACGGCGTGCCGCGGCCACCCGAACGTTGTGAACCTCCTCACCACCGTCACCGACCACGA
>BCLH01002734.1:0-10131 GCA_001602315.1 Zoysia pacifica
TACTCCCTCCTTCCCTTTTTTGTTTGTTTGAGAGGGAAAACAGGAAGGGAAGCCCCTGCTGAGGTCATTTATTAAAAAAGGAAACTGTACATAGAGAAAACACAAAGAAAAAAAAAGATCAAGGGAAAAGATTATCTATCCAGGCCTGAGCCAGAGCTTTGGCATCTAACTTAAATCTATACAGCTGAGAGAGGAAAGTAGCTTTAAAACAAGTTCTCCAATTTTGGAATGAAGGAGATAATGCTCTAAAGATCTTGGTATTGTGTTCCTTCCCTTTTCTGTTGACACTGCTTAGATCAAATCTGAGCTAATGAGTGTCAACAAAAAAGGAAGGCCGGAGTAACTTGTCTACTTTAGAGATGCAGCATCCTAATATCATCTGTTAAATGTCTTACGATATTGTCATGCAGGATCTTATTCTGTTCAAGAGTCTAAAAAGCAAAATTTGCATGTTAAACAATCTAGAAGTATCAACAAAAGAAGGTAATCTATATACGTCCCAGAGATAATATTATAGGCATATTCCACTAACCTCAGCAAGATCAAGATGTGGATCCTCCATCGACTTATAGAGCATGCCCCTGAATTCTTGCATCACCTTTTCCACTTCCTCAAGTACACGTTTTAGTATCCCCACCTGCAGGTTGTTGCAATACCAAACAGTAAACATATTGAATGCACTGAATCTACAATTATACAGCTTACGTCGCCTAAGAATGAATGATGAGGCCATAAGATACAGTGTTGAAACTGCTGTGTGTTACTTCAGTGCGGAAACATACATAATTTTGAAGTTTCAATTGAAACAGAGAACAAAATTAAACAGCCAAAACACAAGCGAATCAATTCACCAAGGACTGTATTTGAGCTTATCGTGAACAAACTATGCTCAATAACATGTGCATGCAAATGAACATTTGTTATCTGCTACGATGCAAGCGATTAAGATTATATTACATTTTATGTCATACATGCAAATGGGTTGAAAGATGCACGTCGGCTTCCATTCAGGTACCAGAAACAATTATATATGTAAATGATAACAGTGATGTAAATGCAATCCCATCAAGGCCATGAAATGTAGTTTATTGTGGGCACTTTAGGTCCTCGATAGGTAAAATAACTTCCTCATGTATACATATGTTTAATTCATTTCAGCATCATTTCTGTATATTCAATTTGATATCTCTCCTGGTGTTTTGGCTTTCTGAAGCTCATGGACTATGACAATATGTAGTGAACTAGTATTAGAAGGGTAAATAGGGGATAGTCAATGGCGCTTACACCACAAGAAGCATGATAGAGATCAAATGTTCACGGTGCTCAATGAATTCCTATGGCTGTCATTTAAATCTGAAACTGTGGTTGATTATAGACAGAATATACAACTAAACATAGATCAAGTTCCATCCCTAGCCCTGCTGGATAAAAGTTTCCCAGAAAATATATTAAGAAGCTGGCGTACATGTGAAGGAAGAGCAATTGATTTTGCTTTTTGGTATTCTCTGACAGCAAGGTCGTATTCACCCTTTTTAATGTTCCCACGGATAGCACTTGGTAGGTTAAACAATGTCCGGAATCTCTGAAGCATTCCCTGAACTGATCTGATCTTTTCAGCTTGGGCCTGTGCCAGGAGATAAACTTCAGTGTACTCAAGAAGGAATGCTATAGAATTAGTGTCAAGCTCAATGGCCCATAGTTCGAGAATCTTAGCCTTTTTACCTGCCTCTCAAATAGAGGCTCAAATGCACGATTTGCCACACCGCTAATTTTTTGTGTGATCTCATACAAGTGGGCGGTGCCTGCACCTTCAGGATCTTCCTCTATCTGTCTCAGTTTCGACTCGATGTCTGCATTAAAACTGGGTGTATTACAAAGAGATGCCAGCAACACAAGATCATTGACATTTTCAGCTGTAATATGAACTAAATCTAACAAAGAATACCGTCTATTGTAGTTTTGCAAGATACAAAACAATCAAAGTTCTCCTTGACTAACTGTTTTTTCTGCTGTGTTCTGCCTTTGAGATCAGTTTTCAAGGTGAGAGCACCCGCCTCTAAGTCAGCAGCGCTTGTGTCTTTGTGAACCCAAGAAAGGAAAACCTTGGGATCAAAATTTGGAGAGGAATATATAACTTTCTCTGCACAAGTGCAAAAATAGGCATCTTATTATGCATGAACAAACAGAAATATATCCATAAATAAGTCAGGCATACCTCGCAAAGAGGGATCCAACCCTTGGGACTTCTCCCTTGAAACTGGAGAACTCACAGAAGCATCAGTGATCAATCGTAAGGACTTATTATCCATCACACTGTTAAGTTAATCAAAGTTATTGGATCATAGAAGGGAAATAGACATGAGATGACAATAATCTTAACTTGGACTAATTAATTGGCACCGGCTCCTATTCTATTGAAAGTATTACATGGGCACAAGGTAATGCATAATGCTACAGTAATAATGCACATGAGAATAATCTTGTGATGTAATATACCACTATGAAAGGACATGGATTTTTTTTCCTTCGATAAGGTTCATCAACATGTTCGCAAAAAATCAAATTACATACTATTCAGGGCCTCTTTGCCACAGTTATAGCTCAGCTTCTCTAACTACAACCTGAAGAAAAACCACTTAACCACCTGGCTTCCCAGCTTATCTAGCTTCCCCTCTGAATCCCCCCACCCAGTCCACCTTTAGCTGGCTTTTGGGCTTCTCCACGTAAACAGTTTCTGAGGTTTAGTTAAGATATTAAGCTTAGCTGCCAGAAAAGAAGCATATGTTCAAAAGCCAGCTACTGAGGGGAACTGAACTTTGACTGAACAGACTTTTTCACAGTGTATGTACTAAACCATGAAAACAAAGAGAGAAGGCAATGAGAAAGATAGAGGATGTTGATCAGAACTTTGACGCTAAGAGACATCTGAAGAGGAATAAGCAACCTAGTGAACTGAGCTGAAAAGATTGCAGTTTATGCCAAGTGATGCTCTAATAGGCAAAAGAGAGAGAGAGAGAGAGCATGATAAGGAGAGTTTTTTTTTTTTCCTTACAATGTGTTTCTTAAGTGAGAAAGAATGAGGTTATGATCAAAAGTTTGATGATATAAATATTTACCCGAGGCCCAAGGGATCCAAAACTTCTACTCCTTTTGGTAAAGTTTCGACACTTGTGAGTGCCTTTCGAGCCGCTGCCGCCGCCGCCTTCTGATCAAGCGCTTCCACACTAGGCGCTGCCCTTGCTTCACGCATTTCTCTAACTCTACGACCAAGCTGGATGGAGCAGATGAAGATAAACATTAGACATGTTCAGCATCCATATGAAAACTTAAAAGGCATACCATAGAAGGTTAAATAAATTAGTAAAATATCAGGTTCAACTAGTATTATCGAAAGAAGGCAGATATTGATGATCATGAGCAAATATGTAAAACTGGATACAGCAGTTATCCATAGAAAGCATATCTGGATAATCAATAGTCGTAAGTGGAGCACTTGTGTGTCCCACAACCAAAGCGACTTTAGACACTGGTCCTAAATTTATGCTAATGCATGCTAAAGTTGCAGAATTCATATTCATATTAGGCAATGTGAATCAACTGAGTGCACCACAGCAGCATTCACAGTCCATACCACCACCCAAGTTCGAGCACTATCCATAAATCCACCCTGCCAAACAGGCGGGCCTCCTCTGCAATGCAATAACCTACATAACTCACTAGGCCTTAAAGTTGGTCAAGGTCGGCTAGCAGAATGGACATGCCTCATACGACCGCAGTGCAGTTGAATTTCAGCGATCAAGGTAGATTCCAGCCAGCTACAGAAACGTAATCGACCTGATCATCGAAATGTGCGATCACTACTAGTACAACCTAAGCGAGCGCAACAACCTCCAACCCCGAAGATCGAGATCTCGCAGAGCCCCGTACCTCTTCCTCATTGACGCGCTTCCAGCTCCTGGGCTCTTCGTCATCCAAGTCCCCGTCATCCCTCGAAGCCGCCCTCCGCGCCCCGGCGCGCACGCCACCGCGTGGCGGCGGTGGCCCACGGTCGCGGAGCGCGTTGTCCTCGTCGCCAGAGGAGATGGAGAGAAGCTCGACCTCGGAGTCGTCATCCTCGTCGCCGCCGCGGCTGGGTTGGCGCGCCTTCGAGGGGGCGCCCCCGGCACGAGCGTTCCCGCCGCGGGAGTTGGGAGCGGGCGGGCGGACGAGGTTGACGACGGGCTTGTTCGCCGCGGGCGGGCGCTGGTGGCTGAGGTCCCGCGCCGCCTGCTCCCGCAGCGCCATCTGGAGGAGCTCGTCCTCGTCAACGTCGCTGTCGCTCGCCATGGCCGGGGGTGTCGGGGCTCGGATCTGGCAGGGTGGGAGGAGGAGGCCGGGGACGGAGCGCGTGTGTTGGTTGGTTGTCGTGATGAAGACACAGATTTTGGTCTGGAATGGACGCTTCAGATGGTCTGAATGGATCGAAGAGGACCGAGCACCGGGCCTACCGGACCGGCTCTTTGCATTCGTACTGTTTGAAATTTCTCAGGTAAGGACTCCGTATTGAAGTATACAAATCACCCACAATTAGGGATGAAAAAAGGGTTCGCTAGATTTGATCTTTATTAAATTTTAGTTTAAAATAAGTTTGATTCTAATCTAATTCGCTCCTCATAAATTTACTCGAGATCAAAACATGTGTAAAAGACAAACTGACAGGTTTTATCAATCTGTATTTCGAAAATATGAAAGTATGAATAGTTTAATCAAAAGGACATATGATGATTCTCGTGTAGCAATAACATCCATCTTTGCCGTGCATATTTATATGGTTTTTACTGAGGTATGAACTATGTACTGAAAAATAGAGAATAAATTTCACAATGGTCCTTTTCTCACATTATCCGTTGCTGTTTGGCAATCCGAAATAAATTCTGGAATTGGCATGTGGAAATAAAAGGAAAGATTCCTTGCATCATTCATTTATACATCTCCCTAAATATACTCTTTATCTATTTACAATCCCAAATCCATCTAGCATTTTTCCAATTGCCAAAAGCAGCAGTATTTTAGCTTGTATCACTTAACCATAGATTATAAAGTCATAATATTTTATAAGACCTCACCTTTATAATATTACAAGCGAATTTCACTTTCATATTGTACGATTCCACACTTACATCTCACTCGATGATTTCATCTTTTTGAATTCATCAAACTCTATGCATCATGCAAATATAAATTTAAAATTTATAAGTCATATTCATAGCTAATTTTTTTTATAGATATGGGTTCTGTGAAACATTATTATCATGAATCCAATGTTTAAGCAAACGGTTTTGTGTAATAAAGACTATAAAATTTGAAGATTTATGAAATTTATTAAAAAATAAAAAATACCATACTTTATAAATTGAAACTGTCAGGATCATATACCTTACGTATCTACAGTTTCGACCCATCCAACCTCTGGGTCGAGCACCACTTTGAAACAACCAACATCCAACAAGAGCAGAGATTTTTAACACTGTGCAGCCGGCACGATTTGCTGGATGGTAAAAGAAAAATCACTTTGTCACGCCCGCGCTAGACAAAGTACAAAGACAAGGACGACGACGCGACGACCTAGAGTTTAGAAGCTGCCAGGAGCAACAACTCCAGATGCTCGTGGACCATCCCTCATATGCTGCTCGGTTACTTGGGCGCCAAGCCTTATAACTTTGGTCCCACCCTTATATATAGTTGCACTGAAGATCTCAGAGGACACACAGACGATAACATAGACATATACGCATACACGCACAAACATCACGATCGACGATCAAAGGACATTCGATGCCTCGAAGATCTAGAGTTTTTGCTCATGCAAGAACTCTAACACCATTGTAACTCATTTCGATCCAATTCAATTTTACGATCTATACATCCACGCTCTTGGACGTAAAGTATTATACTTCTGTGGCGGTTTGATTCAAGCTAAACCTCTCGAATCTTCTGTGACTAAGCCATTCAACAAAGAGTAAGCACGAACCCTTCTCCGATACACAAATTTTACTGTGCTGCTGGTAATAGAAACACCGACAGAAACAAATGCATATTGTGATCCCAAACTTTGATGGTCCCATACATAAAGATAATTATTACCACAAGTAGTTATACATATATATTGCCATGAATCCAACAATACAAGTATTCAGGTAATTATTCGTACATACGGCTTTTATTTGTGAAAGAGGTCCTCAGCAGTAATTTAAGTCACTGACAACTACACACCATTGATTGTTAATGTATGAAAATTATTGTATAAAACCCTCATCCCCTTTATTTAAAGGCGCCTGGTAGACGCATGACAGTGCAATTCTACACGCATAATTTTGGAACCAAGAGCAGCCTATGTTTCCGGTGCACCACGAGGCCGAACTCCTCCGACATATCAACCCCACGTGTCCCCAGCGGCAACTCCCAGTCGAAGCGGCGCACGAGGTTCGCCAGCAGCAGCTCGATGTTGGCCATGGCGAAGTTTATCCCAGGGCAGATCCTTCGTCCACCACCGAACGGCAGGAACTGGAAGTCGTTCCCCTTGAAGTTGACGTCCGCGGCGCTGCCGCCGTCGAGGAACCTCTCCGGGACGAACTCGTCGGCGTCCTCCCAGGCCTGGGCGTCCCGGCCGATGGCCCAACCGTTGATCAGGACGCGCACCCCCGCCGGAACCGTGAACCCGTCGACGTCGCAGCTCGACATGGAGAGGTGCGGCGCGAGGAGCGGCGACGGCGGGTGCAGCCGCAGCGACTCCTTGATGACGGCTCTCAGGTAAGGCATGTCGGCTGTGTCGGCTTCCGTGACGAGATCGTCGTCTTTTCCCGAGGGTGCTTTGTTGCTCCTCACCTCGGCTTGTAGCTTCCTCATCGCGTCCGGGCTCCGCATGAGCTCGGCGAAGGTGAACTCGAGCGTGGAATACGATGTCCCTATCCCCGCGAAGAACATGTCCTGTAGTGTGTGCATAGATAGCCCATCAAGGTCAGGCCCTACCATAATCTACGCAAATATAAATATATACTGACATTGACGTGTCTAATTTTGACCCAACCACACTGACAATATTGCTACTAGTAAAAATAACTTAGAAATTGGAACGTGTATTTACTCACAAGCACGATGGCCTTTATCTGCTCTCTGGTGAGACCGTACTCTTCTCGAAGGGAGATCATAACGTGTATGAAATCATCCCGGTCACTAGCCGGGTAGTGCTCATTCTCACGGTCCTGGATCAGCCTGTCCAGCAGCTCGTCCCACCTTCGCCTCACTCGCTCGGACTTGGCGCGGACCGTCTTGCTAAGCACGCCGAAGCGGGCCAGGAACGGGAAGAACTCCTCGACGTTGAACCCGCCGATGAGCGTCGAGGTCTCGCCGTTGAGCTCCTGGAGCTGGTTGCTCACCATGTCGCCCTCGTTCCGGAAGAACTTGCCCATCACGGCGCGGCACGCCATGTCGGTCGTGAAGGAGCCGAACAGACCGGTCATGTCCACCACCGCGCCGGCGGCCGCAGCCTCGCCGATCCGGGCCATGACCAGGCTCACCTACCACACCACAACGACGTTTCACGTCACGGCGGACAGTTTTCAGCCAAAAATAAAAGGAAAAGGCAAGGTGTCTGAACTATACCTCCTCTTCTCGCGCGGAACGGAACGAGCGCACCTTGTTGGAGCCGAGCAGGTGCGTGGTGACGAGCTTCTTCGCCTGCCGCCAGTACTCTCCGTACGGCGACGAGGCGAGGTCGGAGGGGCCGTAAAGGATGATCTCCGTCGACAGGGTGTACGGCCGGGACGCGAACACGAGGTCGTGAGTCCGCAGCACCGCCTCGGCGGCGCGCGGCGACGACACGACGAGCACGGGCATGGCGCCGAGGCGGAGGAGCATGAGGTCGGGGCCGTGCTTCCTGGCAAGTGCGCCGAGGGAGACGTGGGGAAGAGAGCTGAGGAGGTGGAGGTGCCCGAGTACGGGCAGCGCGGGAGGGCTCGGCGGCGGCTTGATCTGCTTCTCCCTCCTCTTGCTACGTATACTGAGCGACGTAGTATCCACAAAGTAGCTTAGAGCCAGCAAGAAGAGAGGGACGGCGAGCAGAAGAAACCATTCTCCTGCAGGAGCCGCTATCTCGCGCACGAACTGCTGTGCTATGTTCGCCATGGCGAAGGATGTGGTGCTCTCGTAGAGCTCCGAAGGAATGTATAGATCAAGAGTGATTTCTCTTTCAGCCATTCTCTGTTTTTTATAATGCATATTGTGACAGTCAAGTCATCTACTAGTCAGCGCCATTAATTATCTAAATCACTGCATTTGTCTGTTATATTGATTAAAATAAGGGATCACCGTACAAACAGAATCTGGGAGCCGTTGATCTCCGTAATGGCTGTCCAAAGAAATACTCCATCTGTTTTAAATTGTTGTCATTTGCACAATAAATTTAACTTATTTTATCTAAAAATTTTATTTTAACGCTGAGTTTCTTTTATAAAATATAGATACAGCTATTAAGTAGCCTCGTATACAATTCTATCTTCCCCTTCTCAAGGCTACCACTCCCTCTCCCCCACCCCACCAACCCAAAACGAAGCTTAACCTTCCTTTCCTCCCCTACCAACCCATTGAAGCCCTTAATTAGGATATCATCTGGTGATATCTTTAAAAACATATTTGATAGAGCTCTACTGATTCTTAGATAGAATCATAAAAGTTATACTTAAAAGCTGTTTTTTAAAGAGTTAAATTTGATTGATTATGTAAAGTGATTATTTGTTATGATTTCAAAACTTTATTTTAAAAATTAAAGTTAATTACTTTCAGTCATATAATCAGCCGAGCACTAAGATACTTTATTTAGAATTCTACGGTCGTCCATGCCACATGCTTTGACGTACGTGGCCACCATTTTGACGAGCAGAAAAACCATGGTCCTGATCGAAGCCGCCAATTTGACTGAATCTCTCATACTCCTACATTATTGAGAATAATACCTAGGCTTCTTCAGAAGTCAATTATTTGTCAGCAAACTTATTATCTGAGATACACACTTCAGATAGCGACGCCGACACCCCGAAACTAACGACTTTTACGAAACGGAAGTAACGACTTTTGAACATGTTGAACTAATTCACGTGTTAACTTTTTCCCACTCTCGACTAGCCTTTTGGCAAATTATGCATACGGCCAGTACCTTCTGATATGGCTCATGGGGCAGCTTATCCACCGATTTATCGTACACTACCCTTTCTACAATTATTGCGGGTGATAATTTTAGAAGGAGGAAGCCCTAACAAACATTTTGGACATAAGCACTTGGCTGAAAGGTGGCATAATCCACCATAAAAATAAAGCATATATATCCAGCTCATTCTATGGGTGGAACAGCCAGAACAGAATTTGAGCGTAAGCCAGTTTATCAAACGTTTTCATGCATGAGCGATTGATGAGCTAATAAAAAAACTTCTCAATCTCATGGTCAAAAAACAAAGTCTACTAGTATATATTTTATAAACCAAAATTCTTCGAAACACACCCACGTGATGCGACCCTTGGACCATCACGGCATCATGACTCACCATTTTAGAATATACTAAAAAATCTGCGCGAAAATTGCCGCACTTTTCGTGTATGTTTTTGTTGTGCACCTTTAGTTAAAGCACCATATTTTAAATTTATTATGTAACAAATAGACGTGTAGTTTGCTTGAGGGTGACAAAGTTTCGTAAACATATACTCTGGTCTCAAAAAGAAGTTGTCGATACGGTCTTCAAAGCATAAGTTTGACTCTTATTATCTATAAAAATATTTAATAAAAAGTAGCATATATATATATTTTTGTGAAATTATTTTAAAACAAATCTGAACGTATGATTCTCATATTTTGTAACTTAATAAATTTAAAAGTATTTGTAATTTATATTGCCAATATTTGAGTAAAACATTGTCCAAAGCAACTTCTTTTTTGAGACCGGAGTTGTAAGTGAGAAGAAGATTGAACCCTAGTTCTCATAGTAATCAAAGAGCATTTAGAAAATAAAACATTTAAGTTATTTAAGTATACATTTTTATAACATATAAAGGTCCTTAATTATAGTATATACTTGTAAGATAGACGTAGAAGTAGATTTGATT
>BCLH01002734.1:10351-32920 GCA_001602315.1 Zoysia pacifica
AAATCAACGGTGACATATCAGA
The DNA here is from genome assembly GCA_001602315.1 of Zoysia pacifica. NCBI lineage: Eukaryota > Viridiplantae > Streptophyta > Magnoliopsida > Poales > Poaceae > Zoysia > Zoysia pacifica. The sequence continues at coordinate 10,374 of BCLH01002734.1, forward strand.
ACAGATGGAGTCAGCAGAATCACTTCTAATATAAATTTTGAAAGTTATTTAGACGGTTTGAATAGTCTAAGGTGTAAAGTGTCTTTTATAGTTGAGGAATTACGTAGACTTTTGAGGGGGTGAAGTAGATTTATCTCAATCACAAATGAACCTCAAAAATTTATAATTTAGAAAAAATTAAGAGTTCTACAGAAAATTGACCATTTCTCTAAAATTTTGTTTCAAAGGAGGCACATAGTACAGTAAGTTGTAGTTCGTAAGAAATAGTAGCTCGGTTCCGATAACAAAAAGTATAATAAGAAACAAAAGCAACTCCTCACTTTATTAATTAAAAAAATAAAATCACCACGATTGGCCTTGTTGCAGTGCGACGCTTTTTGTACTTGGTTTAATAGCTAAAAAGAATTATTCACGAGGATCTATGTATAAGATTTTAGATGGTGAAAAGATCAAGCAAACATTTTATGTTTTGTTAAGGACCTAAATGCAAAACTACTGAAGGGCTGGTGGAAGGATGGAGTTGTACTTTGTTTCTAGTTTTATAAGGGGTCTAGAAGCAAGAGCTATAAATGTAAATCCAACGCTCTTTGTGCATCAGAGAATTGATCTGATGGTCTTGAATTTATTAATGTTGCGGCTCTATATATTTGAAGAAAAATCTCATAAAGTTAATATTTTTTTAATTCGTATAAACACAAGTGCCAAAATTGAAAGGTGTAGTCCAAGTCAGCATAAGTATATATTCTCTCCGTTCATAAATTGACGTCGTCGTTAACTTTCAACATCAATTTTGACCGTTTGTTTTATTCAAAAAATTTATTAAATATATATATTTGTTATAATTTGATTCATTATTAGAGTTATTTGAACCGCAACTTAAATTTTTTCACATTTTAACTAATTTTTTGAATAAGACTATTCATCAAAGTTGATGTTAAAAGTCAATGGCGATATCAATTTAAAAATAGAGGGAGCATGGTACAATTGTGTTGACGTTGGAGTTATGTTTCCTAAACAAAGTGTATAAAGAACTTAAACAACTGAATGGTTCTCACGTACCACTAAATAATCCTATCCGATCCCAGTAGAAATTCCGAAGTAATCAATTTTTTTCTGTTGAGAAATCAAATAAAGAAACTATGCAATGTTATTTTTGCAGGCAAATAGGACATAGGGAGATGCTAAGATATAGTTCATCGCAGACTTTACTTTGACGCAACAATGTCATGAGAGAAAACTGAGGGAGCAGGAAGGGTCTAGAAAAGTGGAGACTATTTTTGCTAGGTGATGGCCGTTTCATCTACCGAAGGGCTGGTGGAAGAACAGAGTTGTACTTTATTTCTAATTTTATAAAGGGTCTAGAAGCAAGAGCTACAGATGTAAATTCAACTTTTCTTGTGCATCAGAGGATTGATCTGATGGTTTTGAATTTATTGATGATGCGGCTCCATATATTTGAAGAGAAATTTCATAAAGTTAATACTTTTTTAATTTGTATAAACACAAGTGTCAAAATTAAAAGGTGTAGTCCAAGTCAGCATAAGTATATATTCCCTCCGTTTGTAAATTAATGTCGTCGTTGACTTCCAACATCAATTTCGACTGTTTGTTTTACTCAAAAAATTTAGTAAATATATATATTTGTTATAATTTGATTCATTATTTGAGTTATTTGAACCGCAATTTAACTTTTTCACATTTTAACCAATTTTTTAAATAAGACTATTCGTCAAAGTTGATGTTAAAAGTCAACGACAATATCAATTTAAAAATAGAGAGAGTATGGTATAATTGTGTTGGCGCTGGAGTTATGTTTCCTAAACAAAGTGTATAAAAAACTTAAACAACGGAAAGTTTCCCACGTACCACTAAATAATCCTAATCCCAGTAGAAATTCTAAATTAATCAATTTTTTTCTGTTGAGAAATCAAATAAAGGAACTATACAATGATATTTTTGCAGGCAAACATGACATAAGGAGATGCTAAGATACAGTTCATCGCAGACTTTACTTTGAGGCAACAATGTCATAAGAGGAAACTGAGGGAGCAGAAAGGGTTTAGAAAAGTGGAGACTATTTTTCTAGGTGATGGCCGCTTCATCTTTACCGTTCTTTTTTAATCCAACGCGTGAAACATTTTGGGCTGACATGGAGCAACAACATTCAAGTGAATACATGTCATTTAATATATAAAGATGGGTCTGTTTGGATTGTTCTCAGAAAAAAAATCGACGATATATTGGCTTTACATGGCATATTCATATACCTTAAATTTGGTGAAACTACAAACCAAACACAATCAGTTACATTATTTTAGTAATGTCTATGCTTTGGTAACACTAAAATTTGATAAGACTTACTCTCTCAATTCCAAAATATAATCATTTCTAGCTTTACTCAAAATCAAACTTTGATCACATTAACCATTAATAATAAGGAATTAATGATGTTTTATCATATAAAAATTATATTTTTTTTGACTCATTGTGAAATAAGATTTCATAAAAATTATATTTTTATATTAAAAATTATGTATATTTCTAAATATCATTAGTAAAAGTTAGAAGAATATGACTTTATCTAAACCTAAAAATGCTTATATTTTAGAACAAAATTAGTATATATGTAACAAACCAAACAGCTCTATACAGGAGTATACACCATTCTTCCATGAAAGGACTCTAAGCTGGTGGCGTGCGTAAGTGATCCTTCTGCTGACGGGTTGCATGGGGCTTACAAAGGACCCATGACGGAATGACTATTAGGAGTCAGTGACGTGGTGGTGTTGTGATCCGGTCACAAGTTCACAGCCAACAAAGTGCAGACCGCGACAGCAGCACTGGAACTAAGCTGGAATTTCTCAAGGTTCACTTTGCTGCAGGTCAGGGCTTATTTGGAGCTCACCTTTTGCTGTGGTCTATATTGAACAAGTACGTATTCAAAGTTGAACCGGAAATGCCACGTTTATTGGCATCCAGCACAAAGAAATAATATCACGTTTATTGACATGCAGCACAGAAATAATATCACGTTTGTTGACTGCAGCACTTACCCAAATTTTTTCAACCAGGAAAGGGAGGGGACGTGGTTTTGGCTTGTATACCTACTTCCTCCTTTTCAAAATATAAACATTTCTAAATTTAGATAAAGTTAAACTTTTATCACTTTGATCACTAATAATATATAATTAATAATATTTTATCATATAAAATTATATTTTTTAAATTTATCATTAAATAAATTTTTATAAAACTTATATCTCTATATTAAAAATTATGTAAATTTTTTAGATATTATTGGTAGAAGTTAAAAAAAATGGACATTATTCAAATCTATATTGAAACCGAGGCAGTGAGAGTTTAGCGTGTCACCCGAGCGTTCCCCGTAATTTCAACGCCTCCTTTGCTTGCTTTGTTAATTCCCATTGGCCGTGATGAATCCGGACCTTTACCCTGCCATTTTCACCATATTCTTATTGTGCACCTCATTCGGATTGTGTCAAAGATTTGCTAGTCCTTGCCTTCGTGTATAAGTTTCAGCAAAAACACCCTCGTGGCCGGAAGTAGTTGGGTAACCTGCATGGAGCGGTAACCTACAGTTTGTCTTCCTTTGCAACACTCCCCTCAAGTGCCTCGTCGGAGCAACTCCATCATTCTCCTCGTCAGGCGCCGTCCCGCAGAGGCGATCCTTTGGCAATGGCGTTTGCAAGGTCAGACCCCATGCCTTTCATGCCTCTTGGGTTTCAACGAGTTGTAGTTTAAGGCAGGGAACCAACGGTTCGCTTGGTTGTGGGTCACCCCCCAGCACTTCAGGGCAGGGAACCAACGGGCCCGAAAGCACGGCAGCCAGCCCGACAGGCCCAATTACTTGGCGGGCCGTGCTGGCTTAACTCCAAGGCGGCTCGAGCCCGGTCGAACCCATGCCATGCCATCCCGGCCCGGCCTGTTGGCCAGCTATACTAGTAGGGACTCAAGATAGAGAGGATACGACCAGACTAGCAACTCTTCTATGAGATTTTGCTGCAAAAGAGGAAATTTCAGAGAAACGCCGAAGGGAAGATGTTCCTGTTACCACAAGCCTTTTGCCCTTCGGCTTCCATACATATCTAGAACTTGTGAACCATTGATCTCCCCAATGGCAGTTCAGAGATGATTACTTTCTCTATTATTAAATTATTGTCGTTAATACTTAGTACAATATATATATTTCATTTAACTAAAAACTAACGATAACCATTTTCTTTGACGTGTCCATGCATGCCACCACGTCTTCTACCACCGCATCTTGACATCGCAACAAAGCGAGGACGAGCCAAAAACCATGCTTCAGCTGATTATAGAGTACAATACAACTCGAGGCTTCTTTACAAGTCAATTAGCAGCATGTCCGCAACTGTCAGGCACTGCATGAATAAAATAAATAACTGGTAGGGAACTAATGAACGTGATCAAGAGTGATACCTCTTCTATATTGAGTCTGAATCGAGATTTCTCGCGAAGTCTCAGAAACAGTCACTATCTTATACTCTTATAGTAATCTCTTGTTTTCTTTAAATGGAAATGTGGACTTTTTGTAAAGTAAACTATGTTTGGCAAGCATTACATTCATACGGACAAGCTGCTGCATATATCTGACTCATTATAGAAAAAAAAAAAGAACATGAGCTCGGCATAAGCCAGTTTAGCAAACTTTTTCTAGAATGATCCAGATAAGCCATGTTTTTATAACTTAAACTCACTATTCATTTTTTGGACAGCTTATGTCACCTTTTGCACCTACTACTTCATACCCATAATGTTTGATAGTATTCACATGTGATAATCCGCCGTGATAAGGTGCCCAAGAAGCCATACAAAGAGAAGGGAAGAGGGGGGGGGGGGGGGCACAGTTCAATTAAGAGCTTATTTGGTGTTATTCTGGCGTTGGCGTTCATGAAATCGAATGAACTTATCTGGTCCAAATTTCAACAGTGGTCAGAGCTGAACCGGAAATGTCACGTTTATGTACATTGACGTGCAACAGCCAACCACATTTTTTCAACCTAGCTAGGTGGGTGGCTTGGGCTCTATTTACAAGAGTTTAGAGTAAGTACTCGGGCAAAACCTATAAACTCTCGATAAAATATTTGCCGATTATCACTTTCCGTAAAAAAAACACTCGGCAAAATTTAAACCGAGAAAAAACTAAAAAAAAAAGCAATATTTTTTTTAATCGGAAGAGGCCCTCACCAGTTTACGACATTTTTCGCACGGATCGGTCGCGGCATTTTTTGCAAAGCAGCTAGTCGCGGCTGACCGGATTCGAACCCGCGACCTCCCCCTCGCTCGCACCCCCTCTAACACTTTAAAGCAACATTTTGAAGCAGCAAATTAATTCAAATAAAAAAGTTTTCAACTACAAAGTTGTATAACTTTTCAAGATCTACAACTTTTATTTTAATCATTTCTTCATTTGACAAAGCGATAGTAACGTTGTTCATAAAATCTTATATATCTTTCTTCTAGTCTTTTGAAACTATATAAAAGATGTAGATTTTGTGCACAACATTACTATCGCTTTGTCGAATAAAGAAATGACCAAAATAAAAGTTGTAGATCTTGAAAAGTTATACAACTTTATAGTTGAAATTTTTTTTATTTGAATTAATTTGCTGCTTCAAAATATGCTTTAAAAAATCGAGTGTTTCTTGTTTGCCGAGTGTAAAACCAAAAAAACTCAGCAAAGATTATTTGCCGAGTGCAGAAAAAAACACTCGGTAAACATGCAATTTGTCGAGTGCAAAACCAAAAACACTCGACAAATATCTTATTTTCCGAGTGAAAAAAAAAACACCGAATGCTTTTATTTTGTCGAGTGTTTTTTTGCGTAACTCTCGACAAAAATTTGTTTGCCTGAGTGTTTAGCACTCGACAAACTTTCGGTTTCGGGAGCGTGCCCCAGCTTTCCCCTTATACTCAACTTCTGCCTTGCATGCTTCGTTTCCTTTGGCCTCTATTTTTGACTTGCTCGTGATGAATATTCAGGAGTTTGACTCTTTGCCATTGTCCTCATCGCCTTACTGTACACCTCACTCCGACGGCGTCAAAGATTTGCTAGTCCTTGGCATCTTGTTTATATCTGGTACTTTTGGCTTCTGACAAGTCCTCACCTTGAAACGACTTGTTCTTTGGATCCTTGATGAGGATAGTGCCCTTGCTTCAAGAATCTAAATGGGTCTGCCACTGTGCATGAGAACAATGGACAAATGCATACAAACATGACAACAATAAACAATTCACATGTAGAAATACAAGCTTCTTGTATATATGGTATGCAACTTGGATGACGATACTCCACATGCACTTTTTTTTTCGAAGGCTCCACCTGCACATATAATCCCTGAAATCTGGTGAATTCCTTCACTTTCCTATTGGAGCTAGGTCTTGTTGGCATGGTAGCAACGAGCCAACGACGCACACTTTGGCCTCATTTGGAACATGAGAATTTTTTTCCACGTTTTATATTTTTTTATAAAATTAAATTGATTTTATAAAATTTTTGTAAGATTTCTGTGAAAATTCTGCTTTCCAAAGGCTTTATTGTCCCAACAGAGGAATGGGCCCATTCTGTGAGCGCGGATACGGCCCAATCGCGCAATTGCCGGGCAAACGCGCTTGGACGGCCTATTTTGGGAACGGTACAATACACGTGTCGTCCCGCTTTGGATAGTGAGGCCTAGCACTTGGCGGTCAGAGCGAAAGACGAGCAGCAGACAACCTTCGATGAAGAAAAAAAAAACTGTCCCAAATGGACATCTGATTTTTTTAGATAATAGAAAATATAATCTAGTCTAGGTCTTCGGAGAGATTACGGCTTTTATTACAAAGCTGCAGCTTGTACGTCTGCTTTCAAAGAAACAAAACAACAACTAAAGTATTAATGATGAGACAATTAAAAAGTAATTTTATTGCTAAATCTTTATCTATGATTGATGAAAATCTGCATAGCTGTCATCTTTAATGTCTTGCAGACGATTTTTATTGTTTCTTTGTCAACTTCGATCTTCTCAAGTTGGCTACACAAGCGAAGCAGTATCTCCTCCCTTAGAGTACCTAAATATAATAAATTTTAGTTAACACAATATCATTCTTATTAACCTTATAGCTCAACATAAAGCCGATGCTCCTGCTAGCAGTTGTCGTCTAAATTTTGACCATAAACTATTTAACCAGTTTCGCTGATAAATAAGTCTAAAATAAATCCTTCTAAAAAAAAAAGACAGACCGATCTGTACTGTTTATCTATGAAATTCGATAGCTCATGCATACACATACACTCTCATGTGAGGGGGTCCGGAATAAATTCGCGTCCAATGTTTGGTCACTCGTTAGGCCGCCTAGCGTGACAGTATGTTAAAAACTGATTTTGAATGCTTTAGCAGAAATGAAAAATGAAAATCGTCTAGTTTTACCAGCTAGCTGGTAAGATTTTTGCCCAAACCAAAACCAGCCGGCTACCAATTTCTTAAAAACACTGCTTCTGGTATTGTGTTGTAATAGTTCCAACATGCAAAGTAGTACTACAGGGAAACGGAAAGAGGAAAGATACTACTTCACTAGTAGCCGTACGCAGTCAATTCCGTTGTGCCAGATTTTTTTTCTGTGGCAAATGATAAGCTTATATTGCAGCGGGGCCTCCAAATATCACTACTGCTGCTATACTGAATTCTCGGGTCACGATAATGCGAGTCCTTTGATGCGCAACCTTTCTGCAAAAGGGTGAAAGAATTATTTTCAGAACATTTTATCATGCTCAAGCGTCCAGTCCGACTCCGATTGAACCATAAAAGCTCCGAAAAATTACCTGCGGTATTTTTTTTTTATTTCATGTGGGCATCGATGCTGGCAGTTTTCGTTTTCATCGAGCACGACCCAATGTTCTTGCTATCAGCTGTGCCGGCTATTCATACGAGAGACAACACCAACTGATTCCACGGGCACTAGCTTCAGAGAGAACAGAGATAAGCGCAATGTGCAATCGCGGTTTGACACTACATCTGGGGCTCCTTTAGCATCGGTCGATTCGAGCTTATTGTGCTGGCAGCACATAAGGGGCACAACCAATGCGCATCTGGTGTAGTTGGGGGATGGACCCAGCCGGTCCCATTCTTGGGGCACAAATGCGTGCCCACTAAGACGTTGTACTACCTGGTTAGAGGTTGCAAGCTACAAGTCCGCCTGAGTTCTTCGTAATGGCTGTAGAATATGCTGTTCCCACTCAAACAAGAACCTTAGAAGCTAAAGCATGATCTCCAATAATCACCATGATAGTGGTGTAGCACTGCTCAAATGATTTGACCCCCTAATCATGTCTTTGTGCCACTTTGGAAATTCACACTGCTAATTTCGAAATTTGATATGCGAAAACCGGTAGAACATGCATGGTGTTTTCCATTGAACATTTCTCCAGCGGCATTTGGCATCAACATGCAAATATGAACACCTTTTTTTTCTACTGAAGACTCCTACACAATGTACAGGCCAGATTGGCAAGAACATCTACGGAACATAGATTTACAAAGTATCAACTAAGTAGTAGATTGACGGAACACGCTAAATATCACAAGGAGACACGAGTTACCAAACCTTCAGGTCTGAGCGGCACGAGAACAGAGTGGACAGGCCCAGGCAAGTCCTGGCTCACCTCGGAGCAGCCAGAGGCCTTCTGAGGCGCACCAAACAGGGACTCCCGGCACGTTGGGCACGTCGATCTCGCCAACAGCCACCGGTCGATACATCTGACATGGAAGCCATGGTTGCACTTGGGGAGGACCCTGACATGCTCCCCAGGCTCAAAGTCGGAGAGGCAGATCGCGCACATCGGAACGGCAGCACTGAGCTTCAAACCAGACGAATAAAGCAAGATCGGCATGGCTCGGAGGGCCTTCCTCCTTAGCCCGCTCTGAGCCAGCCGTGCCATCGGGTTTGGCTCGGGATCCACCACCGCCCGGCTCGAGCACCGCAGCACGCACCGGACAATTGAATTGAGCCCGAGCGCGCAGATCAGCGCGCATAGAAGAACAGCTAGGATCATGACTACATTCGCATCGACGTTGCTTCCTGAAGCCCCGCCATCAGCGGGTGTGGCTCTGGTCACAGATTGGCTCGGACCAGAGGGGTGCCCAGAGAAAGGAGCGTGCAGCAATGCCCTTCTTGAGTACTCCATGTCAACCCCTGGTGTCTGGATGAAGCTTTCCTCAAAAACCCTGTGCAAATATGTTCCTCTAGCTAGCCTAGTAGATTTCTTGTGCTTTAGTCTGCCTCAGGTAGAATCACAAGCTGGGGTTGTGCTGAAGTATTTATAGGCCCTTTCAGACCAATAATATGGTGTGAGCTATTTTATTTGACATGATACGCTGCCTCTTTCATCCTTGCTAGCCAATTGAGATAAAAGCCTTGCAAAGTTGGAAAATGCACAATCAGAAGCTTCTTTCTTTGTGGCAAGTGGACTGTGTCTCAGTGGGTTTCTCTGGGAATCAGAGGACCACACACAGCACCATCTCTTGTCTGCATAATTATATATAGGATAAATACATACGCAAGGATGGAGATCAGGTGTATAAGAAATAGAACTTGGATCGTCTGTTTCGAGAAAAGCGTGAGATTTACTAAAGAAAAAACTGATTCTGAACTACTTGTGAGTTGCATACCTTGCATCCTCTTTAAGCTAGCTTGTCATGGGTAGTCGTAAATATTGCAGGATTCAAGTCAACTCTGAGCTCATCCTATGTGGTTGTTCAAATGGAGCAGTGACATATGACCTCTATTCGTGCATTCATTGCTTTGCAGGACCTGGGGTGAAGCACTGATCCCTTCAAAACACACATCACAGATGTGCTCACAATACCTACAAATCAAACTGATGGGAATTAAAATATGCAGCTACAACAACATGAAATTAAGTAGCATATAGCTTAAAGAGATAAGGACGACATATAAAAGAAAAAGAAATAGGAATCATCTAAGCTAAACGCAAAGTAATTTGGGCTGTTAATTCTTTCAACACACAAAAATCATAGTTTAGTTGCTCGCTCAGTTTCAATCCCCTCCACTTTGTGTGAACCAGAGCCATGAAGAAAAATGGGCGATGATTTGTCACCTTAGAATTGCTTGAGCCATCAACAGCAATCCTACTAGATAAAGCACCCCCTGGATGAGTGGTTAGCTGACAAAAAGCAATTTTGGCACGCATTAAAAAGATAAACATGCTATTTGTACTCCTAAAAACTATAAGTATTGCTTCCTCCCAAAGATGTATGTTTATTTCATGCGTTCCAGCACATGCAAGTCAACGAGTTTCAACACCTCATAGACCAGTGTGCCATATGAAAAAAAAACTGTTAAATAATATTACTAAACATATTCCAGAGAATGACCATAAGGATGATTAAAAATTGAACTAAGTACCTTTCTTCAATGTGGCTACATTAATAATGAGAAGTAAGAATTTCTGTGGCATACATGTATTAGCCATGTGGATTAAGGTTGTGATTGCCTAGATTAGACACCAATACCACTGTGAAGGAACCTGTGGTTGTCAGGACTGGTGCTTGACTCATTTGATTGGTGTGAGTGTGCACATCCAGCACCAAGCCCTGAGTCATTTTCTGCTTGGATTTGGGTTTGATTTTCTTCCTAATACAAAGTTATTTAGTTCTTTCAAGTCATTTTTGTTTGGGGGGGGGGGGGGGTGTTAGCTATCACTAAAATTATTTGATCACAACATGCAGGGAATCTTGTAGGAGGATAAAGCCATCAAGAGAAACAAACGGCCTCTAGATGTCTTGATGCAGTGTTCTTAATTATCAACTGTCCCTATATCTGCAAAGACCAAAGCTACCCTATGACTGAGCTCCGTATGTCAAAAAAAAATCTAATAATTCCTTTTTCAGATATGCACAACACATGCTTGGAACAGGGACTTCTTGATTGATCCATGCGGCCAATTTATCTTTAATATGTCATCTACGTGTAAGTCTTGTGATTGCTCCTAGCTACCAGTAATTAAGCTTATCATAACCCACCACTTTATGCTTTCAAAGTTTAGATCTATCCAGCCATTCTTAAGTTACAAGCGGGCCTAGTTCCCTTATTTACAAGGTAGCTAAAGGAGGCAACATCCATCTAGCAAAAAGTGACAAAAAGTAATAAACAAAGAAAAAAAGAACTAAAAGTATCCGTTCGTATCAGTGGTTTGTCATCCTGATAGCTCTAATAAAAGTTTCAGAAAAATCCAGTCACAGATACATGAATGCATTTGTCCATTAATTTGTGTCTTTTGTACATTCTTGAACAAGATCACTTGCAAATTCAGGAAAACCCTAAACGCCCAGTAATCTCTATCTATGTAATATCTGATTCACAAGTTTAGCACAGTAGATACAATATGCGACAAAACCCTATTTTCTTAACACTCTCACATCACTTGACTAGAATGTTAGTTTTCGCAAGAATTCATAATTTCCATTAATTTATAAATTTTACAAATACAGTTAGCTCATATTACATGCATCTCAAATCCACGTTGGCTGAAAATGAAAAATCACCAACGAAAGTTGACTCATTAATGATACGTAACAAGAGGTTGCTTTCCTTAATTGATCCGTTCATGGCTAACAGAAATACGTTGATCATGATAATGGTGAATGGGACATCTAGTCGACCATGGGATCCTGACCTTATCTGGCAGATAGATTACCTTTATGCTACTAGTGGCAGGTGGAACTGCAAGCATTACAGTAAAGTTATTTATACTTATTTAACTATGAACGAGATGGCACTGAAGATTTCAAATGAACACTTCATTCGACCATTTAAGACTCAAATGGCATCCCCACTACTCACTTGAATCCAAATAAATTTTGGTAAACAGAGTCTGAGAATGCTCATGTCAATCTTCAGGACAGCTCACACGCACTCAGGATAGAAAAGTTTCCCCTAATCTGTACTGAAAATTTTAACGCTAAGGTTATTTAGGATGCATATGTTGCACTCTTTTAGAAAAAAAAAATGAAAAGCATAATCGCTTACATAGATAACTGACTGAAGTCCACGACAATATTACATCCTTCAAATCACACAGTATCAGTAATGTTCAATTAAAATTTTAGAAGGGAAATGAACACTGCATGGACACAGAAAAGCAAACAGAGCATCAGAAAAATACTTTTCACATATCATGTTGACAGCCAATCCATATCAATACAACAAAACGTGACTAGTAAAATACAAGACATCCATATCAAACTCATTTATTTAAACTAAAAAGATTTCAGCATCTACAAAGACCAGATCATGCTGAGCTACAAAGTATCATCAATTTTGTGAAGTCTAGAAAACACAAATTTTACAAAACTTCACAACGTGACCTAGTATCGTTATGTTGATTGAGATCTGAAAATAAAGTTTACAGCACCAGGATAGTATTAATGACGGTGAAAGAAATAAAAAAAATGATTGGTCACATTCACCCTCATTGTGTTTAAAGCTTCCTAACTGAAGCACTATATTGGTAATAATCTAAAAAAAGGTGAATGTGTCTGCCTGTGCTCAAACCATGATAACAAAATTCAGTACTTAAGGACATGCAAACATCACATAAACTGTATCTCTTCAGTGTAAATATCCAACAAGTGCACAAATGCGATGGTGCCCATTACCATGGAAAAATTCCCGTGCCAATTTAATAATGAATAGAAAAATCAGACTGCAGAGATCAGCGAATATAACTGCTATAGGAACATTCACAAGCAGACAATTGACGATGACAGTAGAAACCACGCTCATTTCAAACGTCATACTCCTAAACCTATGTCAACACCAAACTTTCCTCACATTGAAACAAGAGTTTCACGCTTCGCAAGAGAAGAAAACAGAACGGGCAGACAGGCCGTGTACTCTTACGAACGCCGCTCGCAGATTTGGAGCGAATTTGCGGAGATCACTTTACGACGCAAGTTAGATAGAATCTCAACAGGAAGCGAGAGGAGGCAGGCGCGCGCTCACCATGGTGGTGCTTGTCGCGATCGACGAGGTAACGGCACCACCGCACCAGAGGACGCCGGCCACCCGCTTGCCCTTGAACTAGTCGCCAGCGTCGGGATTCTTCTTCCCGCCGTGAAGCAGGACATGTGTAAGCTCCGTCCAGACCTGGTCTCCATCCTCCCTTGATCCCAACCGCCCTCTCGCCGTCTCCGTCGGGACTCGGGAGCGGCTCAGTGGCCGCCACGCCCGCAACCCCTCCGGTTGGGCCGGACCTGGGCAAGTTAGATAGGCCAAGCCCATCATAGTATCCCCCCGCTAGCCTTTTTCGTTCGCTTCGGGCCCATTCGGCCGAGTTATTTTAATCGGCATGCAATGTTTTTTTTTCCCCCATTTTATACTTCAGGAATCAGGACCTTCTGCAGATTTCTTGCTGATTCATGTTGAGGATTTTTTATTTCCTATTACTTTCCCTTGTTATTGAGTTTCTGCAGATTTCTTGCTTATTTCTCGCCATTTTTTATGAACCGGAATCATATGTAAGTTATGCTTTGATAAATACCAATGACAAACAAAATTGAAGAGTGGGACAACATAGTGTGTCCCCCACTACACATTACACTTTCTGATACAGAAATATTCCAGTATCAAGACATCAATAACATGATTTCAAACGAAGTAATAAATTCTTTATTCAATAACCTCATATGATATCTGGAAGACGAAGTATGACAATAAAGAAGGACGCCTTCTGAAGTGATAGTAGCTGACGATACATGGGGCTTTAATTTGGTCTCTTTCACAAAGTTTAATTGCAGGCTTACTAACGTAGGTCAGCGTTGAGCCGGTCCTGGCATCAGGCAAACCACGGTGGCGATGCTCCGTGTTGACGTGGCCGAGGAGCGTTCGCACCAGGTATGGCGTGATACGGGAGCTTGGGAGCTTGCTCCGACGGTGATACAGCACCGCTCTCGACCGGTGACGGAGCCATAGCCGCGAAGCCCGGTTCAGGTGCCTGTGGAAATTTTCTGTGGCCCCGTCCATGTGGTGCAGCTGGTGGGTGCCTGTGTTTCGGAGGCGGCGGAATATGTGGAGGGTACTTCGACGGCGGCGGGTGTGGGAAGTGGTGAGCCGGAGGTGGTGGTGACTGGAGGTGAGAAGGCGGTGGCGAATGGTAACGAGGCGGTTTGTGATGATGAGGTGGCGGAGGAGGGTGGTGAGCTGACGGCGACGGAGAACGGTGATGAGGAGGCGGTGGGTGGTGGTGAGCCGGCGGTGTAGCTCCGTGATGATGCTTGTGGTCATGGTGGTCGCTGTGGTTGTGGTGGTGGCCGAGGTGGCCGTGATGGTGCTTGTGGTCCGACGAGTTCCTGCCGTGCGAAGGTGGCTCGGCGGGTGGCGCCTCGTGCTCGTGATGACGACGGCGCTTCCCGTGCTCGGGTGCTCCACGGTGCGCCGTCACTGGCGCTGTCGCGGCGGCATCGGGCGTTTCATGAGCCGACGCCGCTGGTGCCGGTGCCGCGCCATACGGTGCCTGAGCTGGTGGCGCCGCCTTGACCGGCGGGAATGCGTCGAGAGGCGACGACGACGAGGTCGTGGAACACGACCAGAGAGCGGCGGCCAGCGCGACTAGAAGCGCAATGCCCTTCATTTCTGTTTCGCTGCTTGGTTTGTTGCTGCTGCCTCCGACAGTCCAGCACCTGGCGCCTCATATATACAGCGGCCGTTTGAATCTGTGGGCTTGTTGGATGTTACCGAACCCATTATCTTGGGTAGGGCAGGGAGGATGCGGGAGCGGATGTGCGGGACGTGCTGCACGGGGCACAACGTTCCTTGGTCTTGGACTTGGAAGCAGTGCTATACACTTCCGAAAATTACGTGCCTGAGTACGCAGAAACTCCATGCTGAGTCTTGCCGTCGGTCGCTTAAGAATGTCTAAAAAAAGACCCAACCTATACGCTAATTCAAATTCTCTATGGATGATACTAGGATACGCTTGTAGTAGCTAGCACGCATACATGCATGCCCTGAAGGTACACAAATGAGAATATTTAATACAGAACTATAGTTTTATCAAAAAAGGAAAAAAAACATAGAAAATTTTTTTCCTTGCCTCTCTAGCTTTACAGTACATACTCCCTTCGGTATAAAAAAAAAGATCGTTTTGAACAATGTAGAAGTAGGTTCTCTTTCCATCGTATCTTGAGTTAGAATCATAGTACGAGATGTTCGGTTTGACAGTTGTCTCTCTACCCTGACTTCTGATGGGCTTCGACCTACACCTAAAATGGAGGGTGTGTTTGGACCAAACAACTGCACGGAACGGCCTTCCACCTTGCAGGTCCTGAACTGACCTGTGAACTCTGAAGAATTGTGGATGGCTGCCTGAATTGCGCGTCGACGGTCTGGGCCGTCTGGCCAGAAAGCAAAACATAAGTTTGTGTGCATTTGACTTGTGCAATCCTGCCATTTTCTTGATCGTGCTTACATTTTCTCGGCTGGCATTGTCTGCTGGCACAATGGCAAGCATACCGCAAACGTAGTACTCCTAGTGCTTTTAGGTGTGGTTCTGATGGCGAGGTGTGACTTATTAGAACCCGCTTGCACTGCACTGGCTGTAGACCGTTTCCCTCAATAGGCGCCTTAGGCACGATCGAGGCGTCGCACAGTACAGTTTAGTGAGTTTCCGGTCCATTTGCACGGACGAACCGACGGAGAGCAGTCACGCGCATCGCTTGTCTCTCCATGGCCATGAATCATCACTCTTATCAGCCATGTGCTACGAAGCTTCTTTCAGTCGGAGTACACCCTTGTTCTCTGGTCCCCTCCCCCCGCTCTCTTAGCTTTTCGGCAAGAGTGATGGAGACCGATACGTGTCTCCCGGCGGCGAGCCACCGCACGGTTCGGCGCGTCGCCGCGTGCGAAGGGGGAGAGGGGAACGCTACTCGCTTTGGCCGCCGCGCGGTGCTGGCCGGGTAGCTCGGCGCTTCTCCCGTACCCACTGCACGTCGTCGTAGCCCCTCTTCTGTCCGGACAACGATTGCATTGGGAAATTCGGGCACTGGACACGAAGAAACCTGATTAAAAATGCGTCTACTTAGAAAGGGCGCCTTGGTAAGATGATTAAAATAATTCAAACCGGTCCCTATCACTACCGACGCTCCTGTGGCCAAACTCCGATCCAGAATGGTTGTCCGCTTCTCCGCCATCCGTGGGCGGGCTCGGGCTCGCCTTGTCCTCCTCCTCCCCCGGGTCCCCTCTCTCGTCACCAATCAAATCGAGGGGAGCTACTAGCTTGCTTCAGTCTCCGCGTCGCACCCTCATAATTTTAATCGATAATATTCACCTCTACTGCAATGCCTGCGGCTGGTGTCCGAATCGCACCCTCATAATTTTAATCGATAATATTCAGTCTCTGTTGGTGTCGGCGTGGATGCCTGCGGTTGCTGCCCTGCCGGTGAATGCCGCCGCCAGGGGGCCTTTCCCGTGCCGACGATCCATTCCATCGATCCGTGATCCGTCCGATGGTGCTCTGTGGCTATTGCCCTCCACTCTTGCTCCGTGTACTGTATCAGTCGACTACGGCGTGTTATGGCGTCGTACTGCGAGTGGCGCAGATCTGGTGGCCGGGCTCGGCACGCGCCATAAGCGAATACTCCTGCGTTGTATTGAAGCTCTGGACGGCGTGGGATTCAAATTCTCTGTGGTAATGCAAGGTTAATGCCAGCTACAGTAACCGAGTCGCACAGTTGCAGTGCTAATGAGCCATTGTTCAAGCGAAAAATACTGTTCACTTGTTACTGTAGCCGTTAATCTCCTGCGTCTATTTTGAATCCAACAGTTAAAAACATATTCAAATTCATGCTACAGTTCACTCTCTGCATTAACACCTCACCTCCACGGGAGAGGATTTGAACTCGCCTGCGTGCTCGCCTCAGCAGCGCCGCGGCGTCCTTGGGTTTATCTTTGCCAGAACTTAAATCCACACGGAGTGGCACCGTGAGACGATGCTCCAGCCTCCAGGGCGTGGTCGAGATCGAGCTACCGAGCCGACCGGAGCACGAGCACCACCATCACCATCAGTTCGACCTAACCTACTGCGTACAGGTTAAATAATTTCTAACGTACTAATACAGTATCTTTTCATTCTCCGGCCACTCCCTTTTGCACGTGTGTGCTTTTGTCAGCGAGTAGTGTGGGAGGCAAGTTTTCTTTTCTCAAGGTAATTCCAGGGGCGATCTCTGACATCCGTCGACATACCCATGTGGAACTTACCACTTGAGAGTTACACACTGCGTTTTCTAAATACTCCTGTTTATCAACGTACTGATCAAATCTCGTCACGTAGGGGTAGCCGAAAATAGAGCAGAAAACCTCTTTTCTCAGAAAAAAAAAAGATCAGAAAAGTAGTAATTGGCTTGCATTGCATTTCCAAAAGTTACAGAATTGGTTTCACATACCACAATACAATACCCATCACCCACGCAAAACGGCCGTTAAGAACCGAATGAAAGACGAACAAAGACTAATCCCGTCGGACGAATACAGAGGGAGCAGCGATCTGCGTTATTCTTCTCTAGTAGTAGCTCGGACTGGTTGGTGGCAGCAGCAAACACAAGAATATCATCAAGGCCTCATCTCATCTTGGGCTCCTGGAGTACTCTGGACCTCGCGCGTGCACAAATCCTCCCTCACCTTCTCCAACACAAAAGAAGAAACACCGTTTCTCAGTTCAACCGTTACACAGAAATTAACACTGAAACGAAAAAACATGCACATATTGTTCGTGAAAAAAGTAAGCAATATAAGTTTCATTCACCTATGCTCCGAGCTTGGCGGCAGAATGTGACTTCTCAGTTGTAGTAGGGCGGCGGCGGTGGGTTGGGCGTGTATGAAGATGACGGTGGGGTGGGGTTTGTCGTGGGAGGCTTGGGGCTCGGCGTGTAGGTCGGCGGTGTGGGCTTCGGAGGCTTTGGCGACGGGGTATAGGTTGGTGGTTTGGGTTTCGGTGGCTTCGGTGATGGGGTGTAGGTCGGCGGTGTGAGCTTTGGCGGCTTGGGGGATGGTGTGTAGGTTGGCGGCGTGGGCTTTGGTGGCTTCAGGGATGGGGAGTAAGCCGGTGGCGTAGGCTTTGGCGGCTTCAGGGCCGGGGTGTAAGATGGTAGAGTTTTCTTAGGTGGCTTGGGCGATGGGGTGTATGTCGGTGGTGTCGACTTGGGCGTCAAAGTGGGCTTAGGGGTGGGGGTGTAGGTCGGTGGCTTCAGCTTCGGGCTCGGAGTGTAGGTGGGAGGAGTCGGAGTGTACGTCGGTGGCGTCGGGGTGTAAGTCGGTGGGGTTGGCTCGGGTGTGGGAGTGTACGTTGACGGCGTCGGCTTGGGCTTAGCTGCCGGAGCTCGGCGGCCGGTATGATGGTGACGGCTTCTCCTTAGGCGGTTTGTGCTCCTTGGGAGGCTTCTCTGGCTTTGGGGTTTCCGGCGTCGGCGTCCTGGGGGTGGGGGTGTTGTACCCGCCGCCGTAGCCGTAGCCGGTGTCGGCCTGGATCTCCACGGCCAGGCTCACGGCCACCAAGGCCAGCACTAGCGCCGCCTTGCCACCCATCCTCACTCGCTGCAAGCTCAGGCTCAGGCTCAGGTCTCTTTGAGTGAGGAGAAGGCCACCCCTGCCGCTGCTTATATACACGCGGGACGGCGGGCCGCTCCGGATACTCCGTGACCGCGCGCATGTGGGGGAGGCGAGGCGAGGCGGCTTCGCCGCTGGTCACTCGTTCGAGCTCACCGCTCCCTCACTTATCCGGCGCCCACGTGACGCGGGGCGGGGCCCTCGCCGGAGCAGAGGCCATCGCCGTGCCGCGTTCAGGCATTTGTTTAGCGCATTATTATGCTGCATGCAAAAGCATTGGTTGGTTCTGCAGGCGGTGTTGCACAGTGCAGCCACGCATGTGGTGTTCCTGCCGACGGCGTTGAGAGCGGACGCCGCTGCCAAACAGAGAATTGCTGCTGCTGCAATGGGAATGCAACTGGAACTGTTACTTGCTACTCTTACGGAGTAATCCTGAGTTCTTTTCTCTTAACATCGTTTCTCAATAGTACCGCAGTTTTGCAAATACACCGATAACATGTCGACGTCTCAACTGGCAAAGGAAACAGTCAAGACTGAACATATATAGAACGAAACAGAGAGGATGTGTGCCGCAAACGACTGACAAAACATGTGCAATTCTGTAGCACTCATCATGAATAATAAAATGCCATTTAGCCTATTCGTGCCCCAGCGATCACTTGTCATTCCTGGAAACGCTGGGGGTATTGTCCATTTGTCCTCCTCCCCAGCTAAACCGCAGAAAAAACAGGCAAAAATCCACCTCGATCCGCCACAAATCACGATCTCATCTCGTCGTTTTTGACGTACGTGGCCACGATCGAAACTCCCCGGAAAAATACACAGCGCGTAGGAGTAATTCCAAAAACAGCATACACATGCAGATACCGCAAGGTTCGCATCAAGACTAGTTCCGGTGAACTGCCCCTGTCGGTGGAGTCTCGTCCTACACTGAGCAGTTTTCTTCAGCTGATTTAGAGAACACGGAGTACAGTATGAAGGTTTTGTATAGTACTCCGACGTAGCAGTAGAAGCTTTGTGCGTAGTCTTTGCCCTTGGACTGGCTTGTCGGAACGCATCCGTTCACATTGCTGTGCACAAAATTTCTTCCACATTTTACATGCAGCAAGTTATTCGTACAAGCACCGTCGCAGCAGGCAGGAATTTGTCATCATGCTGGAGTGGTACTACTCCGTGGCGGGTGCTTCCACAAGCGACGGCAGTGCTGAAGTGAAGCCTGAAGCACGGCGGCATCTCTGCCGTGAAGACAACAGCATTCCCTTCCGCAGTAGTACATGGCCACCAGTTTTTCGCAGCAAGGGAACATTAGGTGAGGAGCACGTGAAGGGATCTTGGGCTTCTTACAGGTACAAATATTCGTGCGTGCGCGCACATGACTGCATAGTCTGAATATGCTGAAAGAAGAATTAGCCCGTCCCGGCGTATCAGTGCACGCTCCATGTCTGTCTCTCCTCGGCAGTGGCGTGAATTCTTCATTCGCGCAGATGAGATTCTCAAGCACTTCCGCAAAGTTCCTGAGACGTCACTTCTTATTTCTCTCGCTACTAGTACTCCTACGTGAATATGAAATGAAAACACGTTATAAAACGTTTTGGTGAGGTAAACACCGAACTGCTCATTTGCGTGGGATCTTTCAATCTAAGTAATTCATTTGCTGCATTTGATAAGGAGCACTTGCGAAAAAGAATGCATGGACGATGCATGGGACAGGCGATGGTACTGCACGCTGTGATTCATTGATCAATCCTCCCTCTCTTTTTTTTTCCAGAGAAAACAAATTAGGGTTTGACTGTGCTTATTTCAACCGGTTTATGATACTATTTATGCATTATAGATATAGTAAAAATACTATTTATATAAACCATTTTCATTGGAGTCGAATAAACTATGTTTTTGAATTTTTTCAAGGTTACAATACTGTAGCTACAGTCTGCAGTGCATGAGCCCAAGCCATACTTCGTGGAATGCGTGGAGTGCTTTTTACTGTAGGAAGGCATGCATGGGAGGTGCCGCATGTCGCGTGATACGTGTTACGATCGTCTTCAGAGCGTCGTGCCTTTGTTGTGTCATCAGTAAAGTACTACGTCTCGGTCGACCGCTTAGAACAGCAGTAGTCTAAGAGCGTTTCGAGTCAGTTTCGAGATTCGATCGCCGACGGCTGAAACAATAAACAGCAAGAGGAATTTCAGGGCGCTCAGGGGTGTCGCAAGTGATGAGCGCTGCCAAGCTGCACGCGCTACCAATACAACAGGGGTCAGTGCGTTGGTCGGTTGCTCCGGCTCCAATTGGTGATGAGCTTGTAGAAAAACTAAAACAGAATGAAAAAAAAAACTCAGTGTGGTGGAGGTTGACGCACGGCCAACTTGCGAGAAGATGGAGCAGCGCGGTCAAAACCGGAAACTGATGAGCTCCAACTCCCAAGTGACGTGCTTGCTGCTGTCCCTTAGTCCTCCGTATTGGCGACCAAGACAACACCGCTGAATCGCTGATCTAAGGCCGCTGTCCTAGGCTGCGAGCGGAGCAGCACCGTGTGGTTGCTGGTTGGGATCCAATTGCTCAGGCTATATGAGTACTGAAAACTTCCTTTCCCCTTTTCTTCTTTCATGAGATACGGTAAATTTTTTCTCCTAGCCGGTACAGAAAGGCTGCAAGTAGCTCGACGAAATGACAGTTCCTCTCTGTTATCCATTCAAAAATGGGTAAATTTCTTATTAACCATTCAAAAAATTTGTAGTTTTTATCAGTCACTAAAAATTTTGAACATCCTTATCAACTACTAATTTAACTTTCTTTTTTTATTCGTCTCTTCTGTACATTTGGAGATTCGAAAAAAATCTTTCTGCCCTTCTTTCAATTTTTTCTAAATTTTATCATTACTCATTTTAGTGAACGTTGTTTGGTTTTGAGCCATCTAAAATTTCACAAAAAAAAATTTTTACTTACAATTTAAATTTTAAAATTTAATCTGAATCATTTTATATGAGAAAACTTAGTAAAAATGATTGAAGGGCAACCAAGTCTTTTTCAAACATCTAAAATGTATAAAACTGACAAATAAAAGAAAAAAATTAATATTAGTTATTGATAAAAAATCAAAATTTTAAGTAACTATAAAGAATCAAAAGTTTTTTTCAATTGAAGGAATTGACCCTTCAGAAATCGCTCTGAGTGCTGGCTGCTAAACAACTCGTACGGGCTGGTCATTCAGCCCGTTCACGAATGATGTCACGTTCACGAATGATGCCACGGCCCACGGCTGGTGGTTGCTTGACCCCTCACTCTCTCGGTGGCTGCCTCACACCTGATCATGATGGTTCAGAGTTCTAATCAAGTGCTAACCTCCTTTTACACAAAAGTCATAAAAATTAGAATTCTAGGAGTTGCACAGCCGACGCAGTGACTGTTTTGCAATTCACGAATGGGCGATGCGCGGTGGCATAAATGCGTGCAAAGGTTTGAGCAGAGCAGAGCGATGCTTGTGTTGCTTCGACTTGCAGTTTCATCGTTTCACTCTGCTGCTGCCAGTCATCACACACTGCTGAAACTGAGTACTACCTGAAATTTTTTACTTATCAATCACTTTTTGGTTAAATTCTCCATTTGCCTTTTCTTTCTTCCTAGTCAAAACTCCTTAAAACATGTACAGATTATTGTTCTTAACTTCTTATGCCCACCAGAACCCATTCTCTGTTTCTCTGTCAAATTACATAAAAAAAACGAATGAAGAACGAACACAGGGCCAAGAACACGATCTCCTGTTGTTCCATGCATCTCAGTTGATCCACCGAGTCCATCTGATCAGTGACCACTGACCACCAGCTCGTCAGCCGTCCACTCGCTTCGCTTTGTCAGAACGGCATGATGTGGGTGGTCTTGGTGTCATACCCGGCGAGGCAGCTCTTGGCGTT
>BCLH01002735.1:0-41965 GCA_001602315.1 Zoysia pacifica
CACGCCATGTCCGCCACCATGGGTGCGCGGGCGAGCGTGGCCAGACGGGGATCCCGTGCGCCAAGCCCTATGGCCACCCGTGTGGCCTAGCCTAGAAGGCTACCACGTGCCTCAGTGTGGGGTTGTTTTTTTCTAATCATTTTCAAAAATTCGATTTTAATTGTGCAGAAAGTCATTAAACATTGCAAAAATCACATTAAATCCTTACTAGCTCGGAAAAATATGAAACCAACTTTGTTAGACTTCAAAAATCATAAACATTTTATTGAAACCAATAAACCCCAGTAATTAATTCTTTTAATAATGATTAATTGCAGAATATGGTTTATGCATGTTTAATTCCTAATTAATTTTTGTATGCATGAGTAATTAATAAATTTTTGTATGAATGTCCATTAGGGTATTACAGAACAGTATAAAAATGTTTTAGGCTAATTTCCTCGTTAATTATATTATAATTAAATTATCTTTGTTTTCTAGTAATTAATTCATAGTAATTAGAATATTTGTTAAAAATTCACCAAAATTTGTCTTAATTTATATTTACTAAATTTGGACCCATCAAAATTGCTTAGAATCCTGTAGCATTGATAGATATTGTTAATTAAGTTTCTCTTCCTCATTTTTTTTGGTGAATAGCTTTAGAAATTAACTAAAACATTATACTAGAGTTAATTAAATTGCTTAAGGTGATTTTATTAACACTTAAACTCTACTGATATTGTGACCCTCTAAGTTAATTAAATTATTTACCTTGCCGTTTTAAAGTAAGTAACTGACTTAATTAAGTACCATTCCACCTACTAATCAAAAATGCTAAATTATCAAGCGCTATAACCTTTTGTATTAATTCAAATAAGTAAGTTTTGCATTCATCCATCCGCATTTTACCATGGCATTGCATGACATGCATATTCATAGCGGCGTTGTTTCATTATTTAGTGAACAACGTGCTCGAGAGTGACGTGGGTGCTGAAGTGGGTGAAGCACCTGGGGTTGATCCTGTAGAGAATACTTCAACAACGCAAAGCAAGCATCATGCATACTTATTCTTGTTTTATATAAATTATGAAACGAATTAGTGTATTATCATTGAATTTGTCGGGCAATAGGATAAGTTTGGTTATGATAGGTGTGATTATTACCCACTCCTTGGAGTCTTAGGTTTATAGATTGGGTTGAGAGTTTTTAGTTACGGTGTGTTTTGTTTAGCCACGCTTAGACCAGTAGAAGTCGAATCGGTGGGAGGTCACCACCTTTTCACAGGTATAGGATCTTTATTTAACTTGTTACTCGTATGGTTGGTCTAACTTGAGGATAATAAATTAGAGACCGGACAGGAAAGTACAGGTTGGCAGCAGAAAAGGAGTCTTGTGTGCGATAGTCATGTCTGTGTCGGTTAAGCACCGGCCGTTGTTAATTGCTGCCCTAAGTACTTTTCGTTATACCACATGTCAAATATAATGGTAAGACAAGCCGAATATCTCATTTGCATACTGACATTTAGCCTATGACGGCATGTCTTGACTGACATGCACGAGTGACCGCTGGGCTCCCACGAGACACGGGACCGGTCCTCCTTAACATGTCGATTGTCCAACCGTTCAAGAATAGATGAGAGAAGGTTGACATGAGTGCCCTCTTATGCGATGTCGCGAGTTATATAAGCCGGATGGTTCTCAAGTCGTGTGGCTACAGTCGAACTCCCCTGCGGGTGTATAATCGGTTCGAATCGCCGCGGCCTCGGTTATGATCAAGCTTGGCGTCCATTGATTTTCATCGTAGTTAACAATTTTATTTCTTTAATCACTGATAGTAAAGTGGTAGGATATATTGGAGATGTATTGTTAACACATCTCTTATTACGATCTTGCATAATTATTTAATTGCTTGAGTTTAGTAATTAGTTGTCCACGAGTCTTTACTTTATGCTTACGCTTTTAAATTATTAAATATCTACTACTTTTTCGCAAATGAGTACCACTGCATTATTATCCATGCTAATGCCATATTCATTATCTTTAGAGTCAGGGTGTATATCCCACGAATAAGTCTTGCTGAGTACCTTCGTACTCATGTTTGCAATGTTGAAATTTTGCAGGTGAGGATGAGATGATTTTTGGCTATTTCTTTTCTGTCGATGCTGGTGAAGGGAATGAGTAGTTCTTGGTCGTCCTTTGCATGATGGTGGTGTTCATGGGCTGAGCATACTGTTTTTCGGTTTGTTTAAAAAATATATTTTTCGCTGCATAGTACTCACCGTCGTGTTTAGAACCTAAATAAGAACTTTAGAACTTAGTTCCTTGTTTAATTATGTTCTAGTAAGTTTGAGGGCTAAAACTACAACCTTGCT
The DNA here is from genome assembly GCA_001602315.1 of Zoysia pacifica. Lineage (NCBI taxonomy): Eukaryota > Viridiplantae > Streptophyta > Magnoliopsida > Poales > Poaceae > Zoysia > Zoysia pacifica. The sequence goes on from BCLH01002735.1 coordinate 2,354, forward strand.
GATCTCATTCTTGTTGCAGATATGAACTTTTACTTGTGGTTTGTAATAACTTATTCATATATGTGGTATTTTTATGTGATATGTGCAACATTGATTACCGATATGCTATTGTCCTGAGCGATGTTTGGGAGCATATCAAGAGACTCACAGGGTTGATTTCTCATTAGTTGAATTTGAGCTTGTGTGTGGTTTGAAATATCAAGTTAATTCGACTAATTGGAACTCAATTTGGACAGTTCCACAGTGAGTACTTGTTAACAAATCACTTTAGACGAGTATCCATAGAATGTCGGGCAACTCACTAGAATTTCTATGATCAGAGCATATCAAGTTTGGCAGCCTCTATAATGTTAGGTGACGCTTGGTAATCAGGAAATGACAATGGGAATGGGAATGCAAATAAGAAATAGTAAAAAGAAATCTGGACCATTCATTCATTATCTGTATTAAATCTCACATTGATTCATTTCTCAATCTCAAACTCATTCTTCATTTCCCAAATCCCAAACAGCACCTTAGCTTGAAAGGGAAAAAAAATCTCTACTCCTTAAAAAGAACAATTTTTTTCTATATACATATAGTAAAATGTCCTCAACAGAGATGGGTTAAATTATGTGTACACAGAAAATGCACCTAAAGTTATTCTTTTTTACAAATCTGAAGGATGAAATCTCTCTACAAACACCTTTTACAAATCTAACGGATGAGTTCTTTGGAATCTTTCAAATCTTGAACTCACACCGACTATTATTAGTAAACAAAACATAATTACCCAAAACAAATATATTAGATAAAAAAATTGTTGGAACAAATTCATTTTAATGTTAATATTTTTGTTAACTTCTCGATGGGACTCCACATTATTTTCAAGCTGGGATGGACTGCATGGACTGTATCAACCACTTGTATCATCTCGTGGACTGTATCTGGACCACTTGTATCAAGGAGGAAACGGCCAGCATGGACTGTATCATCTCGTGGGCAAGAGTCTGGTTGCAGGCTCGCGAGCAATTGAAAATCCATGAGAAGATTTCTGTTTAACTGATGGTGACGTGGACAGTTCAAAAAATACTTTTAAACATTTTATTGAGAACTGTTGGAGGAAAGTAATTATTTTATTACCAATATCCTTTTAGAATTTCCTAAAGCTACAATTTAAGATGTAATATTATAAGGAACGGTTGAAGATGCGCTAAGAAGATTAACAGAAAAATACTCAACCACTTGTGGATTTGACTCTTTCGGATCTCCGATATCTTGAGCCCACAAGTATCATTGTTAGTAAACGAAATACAACTAACTGCAATAAATATATAAGATAAATAAAGTTGTTGAAAAATAAAATAAATTTATTTTAAATTTAAATTTAATATATTATTTTAAATTAATATTTTTTAAAACATAGCGTTAGCACGTACATCGAGACTAGTGATTTAAAAAAAAAAAAGGGCAAAAGAAAAGGGACATCCCAGCCCAGACCAAACAGAAAATGGGCCATTCCCAAAAAAACTTGACTCGGCTCAAGCTATGTGAAGGGTGGGCTGGTTGTTTTCCGGTTGGGCAGCGTCGGGTTGGGCTGTAGCGTCGATCCAGCCCATGTAACTTTTGCCAGCTTCCGACATCCAGCCCATGCAGGTTACCACCTCAAAAAAAAAACTAATTTTTTAAAAAAAGAAGGATATTTTGAAATTTAGCTTATTTTTTTAACTGAAGAAGTTTGGAGGTTAACATTTTAGTCTCTAGTTCGATCATCGATGGAAACCACAAGGGATAGATAATGCAGCGGCGCAGGGATCCGCTACAGCCATGGGTTCAGGGATCGACGGCGCCACGGGGCCTCGGCACTTGCCAGAGTCCCTCTAACGCGCGACGTCCGCCGATCCGCCGGGGGCAGAATGATGACCCGTCGCTCCCGCCCGCGCGGACCACGGAGTACGATACCGCGGCGCGTCGATTCGACCTATACGCTGCAGGACACGGGCCGATCGAGGTCCATCCACTCCCGCGACTACCTCGTCGGTGCGGTGCACCGGCACAGTACCTTGATTCCAAGTGGTGGCGCAGCGCCGCGCGACGGCGACGGCAGCTCAATCTGTCGGCCGGCCCCGCGCTCGCTCGCTCGCTCGTGTCGGTCGAACGCGCTCCCCGGCGCGTCGCGGGTGCAGCTCAGCAGGGCTCTCACTCACTCACATGGCCAGCGGTGTCGATCCGGATCCGCTGGGGCCCCGCGCGGCAGTGGAACCTGTCGGCGTCCATCAGGAGACCCACGGCAGCAGCAGGCAGAACCGTGCACAGTGCCTAGAAGAAACCTCGAGGCCTCACTCCATGGCTCCACTCCATCCATGGATCGGGTCCTTCCGCGAGTCTTATCCGTTTCGCACAGTTCCTTCCTCTAACCTCTTCTCGAGGGACGGGTGAATCCGAGTCGCGACTTGTTAACCACAAGGAAACAACGTCTCTGCCGGCGGTCGTGATCCGGTACATCGCTCCATGCATCCGTCCGCATGCGTCCACGCCCGAATCGGCGCCGGGGAAAGGGAGGAAGGGAAGCACGCGCGCACGCACAAGACCAAAGATAAGATCTGGCCGGACGGGGTGGGGTCGCATCATTAACCAACAGCGGCAGCAGCGGGGGCTCTGCATGCGGCTCGCGGCAGAGGAAGCACTGACGCGCGCGCACATGGACGACCCCCCGATCCCATCACCTGTTTTATCGTCACTTCACATGATTTAGGCGACGGGCCGAGAGCGGCACACAACTGGCTGGCGGTGTCCGTGCACATGGATCCATGTGGCGCGAGATCGAGGTTGACGGCGGCTTGACGAGCGTCGTCGATCGTCTTTGACGGTAATGGTACGTTGATCCATTGGCCCTCCTGCTCATCGACGATCTCGTCGATCGTGCTTGTCCGTGTGATTGTTGCGCACATCCGCGTTTGTGCGCACGCACGTTCGCAGGCGCTCAGCTCAGGCGAGACGGCCCGGCACCGGTTCACCGGCGCTGATGCCGGCCGGCCACCGCGCGCGAGCACATCGGTCGCGCGCATCGCATGTCGCGATCTCATTTCCTGTGTCCTGACCATACCATTGAATGCCGCACATGCATGCATGATCGCGCGCGAACGCGCGAACCGAACCGCGGTCCACGGAGCAGCGGCGCATGTCCGCGACTACTACTGACACGGCGGCCTATCGATGGCCACCGCCGCGCTCTGTGCCCGTGTGTGAACCAGCAAGCAGGCCACGCGCCCGCTGCCGACGAGAGGCCGGGGGTGGCCATGTGAGCGCACGCAGGGGCTGTCGCCCCACAGCCTCAAGGGCAGAAGCCAGAACCGCCATCTCGTTAGGCGCCGTCCGTCCGTTCGGGCTAAGACAGACACGCGTACGGCGAGCGTTCGGTCGAGGTGAACAGAGCACGTAGTGGCATTCCTGGGAATAAGCGGTGAAGTCGAGGCTTATTAGGTACGGGCTGGGTCTATAAGTCCGCCCGCACCCGCGGCTCTACTCGTCGTCCGGCGCGGTTCTTCAGTCACTCCCGAGCTCCATCCATCCGTCCAGTTACTGGTTTGTGAGAGGAAAACAAGCAAGGGAGGGCGAGAGCATGATGGGCCGCGCCGCGTTCCTGCTTCTTCTCGTCTGCGTGGCGGCGCGAGTCGCCGCCGGGGTCGTCACCGACGGTGAGAACTCTTGAGCCGCTGTTTGGTAATTGTGTGCTGACACACGCATGTCGCTACGGCCCCTAGCCATGCACGATTGTGTACGCGTGCTTCTGGTCATTATCACCGTTGAGATTAGTCATACTTTCTCCGTTTTTTAAATTGATGTCGCTGTTAATTTTTAAATTTAATTTTGATCATTTGTTTTATTAAAAAAATTAATAAATTTTATATAATTTGATTTATCATTAGAATTATTTGAATCACAACTTAAAAATTTTATACGTTTGATCTAATTTTTTAAATAAAACAAATAGTCAAAATTAAATTTAAAAGTCAACGACGACGTCAATTAAATAACAAAAAAGCAGGTGAGGTTACGATCATTTTGCTCCACTCACCTGGTTCTGGTTAGTTGCGGTTACGAGAATTCTGTAGCAGTCGTGCTGCAGTATAGAGTAGAAATTTCACTTTCAAGTAGCAGTACATAGTTCAATCCGAGCCTGGTTTTCCTCACTGTAATCCTGCAACCAACAGGCAACCGTGTCTACCTCCTGTACGTTTTTATCTGACACGGATACACATTACATACGTGCTCATACGGTCCAGTTAAACCGCTGCTCCGTGAGTGGCTGTAGCTAGGAGGAGAGAAGCACTGGACCGCTGACCGGTCCATCGGTTCGCTAACTCCAGTTCTGTCGTGACCATGTTGTGCCCATGCACGTGGTTAATAGCCGGTCTGGTTACAGGTAAGAGATCGATCTCAGCCTTCGGCCCGGGACCAAGCGTAGCACGACGACGACCGATTCCCGGGGGCTGCCGGGGACCGGGGCCGGATCCCATGCACGCACCAACGCTCTCAGTTTATTGTTGCCTGTGAACCATGCAGTCACATGTGTTGACGTGGACGCCTGGTGCATCACGGCCCCATGCAACTGATACACCTCACATGGCGCGGCCGGCGGCCCATGTCGCGCCGCTGTTCCCGCGTAAACAACTGTACTTGTGTCTAAAACTAAGCTTCGCATGTTGGTCGACAGAGGATTCGGCCGACCTGGTTGTTTGGGATGATACTGAGCACGTGGTGTTCCACCGTCCATCTTCTAAAAAGGCCTGGTAATTTTTACCAGACTTTTTACTACGGGCATTGATCTCAAGGGAAAAGTAAATACAGTAGTTCTTCGCCTGCGTTTCGATCTGTTCTTGCTCAGTTGCATGTGGTAGATGACCGCGCGAATGCGTCTGAGGCTCTGAGCTCGGCCAGACCAAGTGGCCGATGCAGCAGCAGAATCAACAGACTTTTGGTCGTACAGTCTCTCAGAGTACTTGCAGCAGGGACGCAGCAACATAATCTGGCAACGTTTGTTATTAGCGCGTGATTCATTAGAACTTGATCGATCGAACTGCTTGAAGTACCACTGTTTTTGTTGGTGAAGTGAAACCGAACCCGTCATCGATCCAGGTCTTCTTCCGAACGGCAACTTCGAGGATGGCCCGGCGAAGTCGGAGCTGGTGAACGGGACGGTGGTGAAGGGCCGCAACGCGATCCCGCGGTGGGACACGTCGGGCTTCGTGGAGTACATCGAGTCGGGGCACAAGCAGGGCGACATGCTGCTGGTCGTCCCGCAGGGCGCGCACGCCGTGCGTCTGGGAAACGAGGCGTCCATCAGCCAGCGCCTGGCCGTGACGCGGGGCGCCTACTACGCCATCACGTTCAGCTCGGCGCGCACCTGCGCGCAGGCGGAGCGGCTGAACGTGTCGGTGAGCCCGGAGTGGGGCGTGCTGCCCATGCAGACCATCTACGGCAGCAACGGGTGGGACTCGTACGCGTGGGCGTTCAAGGCGAAGCTGGACGCCGTCACGCTCGTCATCCACAACCCCGGCGTCGAGGAGGACCCGGCCTGCGGCCCGCTCATCGACGGCGTCGCCGTCCGCGCACTGCACCCGCCCATGCTCGTCCGGGGGAACATGCTCAAGAACGGCGGGTTCGAGGAGGGCCCCTACTTCCTGCCCAACGCGTCGTGGGGCGTGCTCGTGCCGCCCAACATCGAGGACGACCACTCGCCGCTCCCCGCTTGGATGATCGTCTCGTCCAAGGCCGTCAAGTACGTCGACTCCGCGCACTTCGCCGTGCCGCAGGGAGCGCGCGCCGTCGAGCTCGTCGGCGGGAGGGAGAGCGCGCTGGTGCAGGAGGTGCGCACCGTGCCCGGGTGGAGCTATCGCCTCGCCTTCGCGGTCGGCGACGCCGCCGACGGGTGCGCGGGGTCCATGGTGGCCGAGGCCTACGCGGCGCGCGCTTCCGTCAAGGTGCCGTACGAGTCCAAGGGCACCGGCGGACACAAGCGCGCCGTGCTCGACTTCACGGCCGTCGCCGACCGCACCCGCGTCGTCTTCCAGAGCACGTTCTACCACATGAAGGCCGACGGCACGCTCTGCGGCCCCGTCATCGACGACGCCTCGCTCGTCGGAGTCCGCAAGAAGCCGGCGGGTCGCCGCCTGATGTAAAAGCGGCGCCGTCACGCATTCACGGCCGACGATAGAGTGCCAAGTGTATGTATACGCGGTAATGTAATGGGAAGAAGTGTGTGGCTAGTAGTAATATGTTAGGCGTTCTGGTTTCATGTGAGCTTGGCATATGTTCTGTATACTTCTGTGTGCCTGCCATGCAGTATGTGGTTGCAGCTGGCGGCTGCAGTGGCTGGCGCGCGTTGGTGTTTTCTTGCAAACAAACAAGAGGTCCATCAATACCTCAAGGGTTTAGCTACCTTACAAAACGGAGAGGCCAAAGCCAGACTTTGAAATTAATCATCAGATGCTACTATTTTTGTTTGAAGCACACGATCTCAGCACCCTTCTTTTCATGTTGCTGGACTTGTCTGTTGATTTGAACCTGCCGTCGCGGTCATCCTCGAGGTGTTCCAGCTTGAACTGGACTCGCTCTTATCCATTACTAGTTTCACATGAGCCACAGTCTTGTGGCCAATCCCCTTGTCTATGAAGGTATCGTTCTCTGTAATTGGCATGCCTACATACAGATATAAATTGTTAGGCTTATGTCATCAAAAACGATGAAATGAAAAATATAAAGAGAATATGTGCATTAGACATAGGTTTTCTTTTCCAACAACAATGATGCAATTGCCAACATCATCCTGACCCAAAAACAAAGTTTACAAGAAATAAATGTAGTTGGAGGGAAACGGATCCACTGCCACGGCAAGCTACTGCCGGGCCCGGCCGGAAGCCCATGCAGCAGTGGCCGGCACGCACGGCAGAGAACCCCGGCGCAGTTGGAGATGCATAGCTCAAATTTAATGTTGAAAATTAATGTTGTTAATATTTAAAATTGAATAAAGTAGTGTAAAAACAGAAGAGTCGAAACCGTGAGTTTTACTTTAAAAAAAAGAGTACGGTGGGTCAAATGGGAGAGGGAACCTGATCGTACTATTAGTGTCATGCCCGGATTCACGTTGTGTTAGATGTTTTAATTTGTATCATTGAGTTGTTTTTTCTTTTTTTTTTTAAAAAAAACAGCAGAGTTTTCGTACATTCACAACAAGATAATATTGATACTGATTCAAAATTATACCACGCAAATTCCTCGTTTAACTGAGCAGGCACGAGTTAAATCCGTACTGGAAACGTCGGTGGCGGAGAGCGACCAGAGGAGGAGGCCGCAGAGGAGCACCACGACGGGGACGCGGTGGACTAGCGTGCGGGCGAGGCCGGCGCGAGAGGCGTCCAGCGCCTCCTTCTTGGCCGCGTCCGACAGTGGGTCGTACGTCGGCAGCTGGTCTCTCTCCAGTGCCGCCGCCGGCCCCGAGGACGACGAAGGCCCCGCCGTCGCCGGCGACGGCGACGACGAGGACAAGAGGTGGTAGCTCGACGACCGGTGCATCTCTTCCGCTCGCGATCGCTCTTCGATCGCGAGGCCAATCTGATCGCGACGCGTTGGGTCACGTTGTGATTCGGAAGCTGGCCGCCCTCTTATCCTGTGCTCAAGCATCGGAGGCTTTTGATCGGCTGCGCGCGGGTGTCGCGGCTGTCGCCCGCAATTTGCGTGGCCTCCGTGCCAAAATGCAACAAGGTTTGCAAAACCGTTCGAATTAGACTGATTTTAACGAAAACTAGTTAAATCGATTCGGTTCAGTTTGATTTAAGTGGTTCACCGGTTTTTAATTTTAATAAATTTAAAATTTTTTTAAAAATTAATTAAATAAAAAAATAAAAAAACCGATCAAACCGAACGGTTTATCGACAAAACTGATGAAAAACAGTTCGAACTGATTTGATTTTACATAAAAGAACGATAAACAAAAAAACCGATAGATTTTTTTAAAAAAAATTTGATTTTCAAATTTTTCCTATTTTCACAGTTCACTATTTTTTGCAAAAACCAACCAAACTATTAACGACCAATTTTTGAAGTCAGAACGGTTTCCAAAACCAAAACCTTGGAAGAATGTCATACGAGTACCTACATACTACTCGTACGAGTCTTGTGAGGTTAGCTGACACCACGGGTGCAGCTAGGCCTGCTTACTGATATCTCATCCCCTACAGGTACCTCTGCCAGTAGAGAGAGCATGAGATGCAATTGCTTTGATACATTCTCTGCCAGTAATGATCACTAAGCGATGGTGCTTGATGGAGGGCAGACGTTGCAGAATTTTTTTCGGAAAAGTACACAAGTGATTTGTTCGATTTTCTTTTCAAAATTTCAAGGCGGAATTCTTTAAATTTAAAACCCAGAGCCTCAATCAATAAAATAATCTCGTCCAGGTACACATCACTGGATTGTTACATTACCAATATTCATTCAGAATACAAGAACAAGCCCTGGGACTGGATGCAGAAAAGCTTCTGTGGTCAATGGTAGATTAGATCCGTTAAGGGTGTACCCACTTGTAGACCAAACAACGCCCCCATAACCCTGCAAAGTGAGAATCGTTCAATGATTTGAAGAACAAGCCGAGCATTTTTGTTGGATACCAACACATTTGAACCGGACAAGTGGGGAAGAACATTTTACATATCACACTTTATGATACTAACCTTGCTTAAAGTTAAGCATCACATTTGACCAGCAGCAGAACATAGGCCAAAGTGTCGATGTCAGGTAAATGCCACCAGCAGGCCAAGCTTTCCTATGCCTCAGCAAACAGATAACGCAATAACGGACCAACAACTGCCACACTCAAGCTATTACCCAACATAGCGTACCTGCAAAATGAGGATTTCACAGGTTATACCGTAACTGATTTTTATTTCTGTAACACATTCCACTTCTTATGTGGATAACAGTTCAAATACTCCCGATGATATTTGAACTAAACTAGAAATGGAACAGAAACTCACTGCTGCCTTAGATTTATATGATCTGGGAAGTGGAAACTTGAAGGGAAAGAATGCAAGTTAGCAACCTGAAAAAGTTTATGAATAGTACATGTGAGTGATAGCCAGAACAATGTAAAGCGCATGAGTATGAAAAAATCTGCTACCTCGCGAGGCGTGAAAAATCGAAGGCCCAACTCCTTCAGCAAAGAAATTTCAGGCTTCTGTCCAGAAATCTGTTTAAGGTTCTAGTATTGATGTACATTATCATAAAAGGTCACAATCCATGAGAAGATCCGGAGGCAACACTAACTAAGTGGAAACAAAGTAGGCAAGCAAAAAAAAGAAGAGTGTCTCTTACTTCAGATGTAGCTAACAAGGAGCCTGTACCCTTGACATAGCGATAGTAACTTTTAGTGAAACAGCAGCACCGCTTTGATTCAGGGTATACAATATCTTGCAGATAGTCAAGGCCACAATACAGCCAATGATAGGTAAAGGAAAATAATTAAAATCATAAATTACATAAACAATTATAATTTTCAATTGAAAAGCAACTGGTCATGCATATCAGAAATTAATTAAACAGCAATCAGTCAAGGATTCTAATACAAGACGATAAGCAAAAATAATTACAAAGGGGATTCAGAATAAGGAAAAATTAAGGATACCCATAGCATTCCCCCACCTTTCTATCAAGCTTAATGGAACTCTGTAATCTTGCAATACTGTACCTCTTGGAATGTCTCCATTAACCTCATTAACTACATAATTAGAAATATTAATATAAGCTATAGGCCTGAAGCTAGTGTGAAAAAGTTGGTCAGAGAACAATCCTACTTACCAAGAAAGTCCTTTACTGGCTTACAAACTAGCTTCAGCTGTTCTTCATCTTGATCATGGCTGCTCAGTGATCTACTATTCACTGTCAAACTTAGCACTGAAGGTGTCCGGAGCAATTTATTGTTGACTGATGGATTTTGAAAACACATAGGTTCTCGTTTGGCCTTTAGATGCAAGTATTGCAACATTGTTACATAATTGTTCAGTGAATCCAGTTGTTTGAATTGACTAGCAAATGAAATGCAGCTGAGGAGCTGTGAATAATGAATACCATGACACAGCCTTGCCAACAGACTCAAGTTCTTACCAAACAAAAGTAGCGAGGCCTAGAATATGGAATGCCAAACTGTACAGGACTTAGTATGAATTCTTGTGTCTTGAAATTGAGACTTGAAAGGACCTCCAACAACTGTTCATGTGTATCAGAAACCTAACATAAACAAGTAAGACTAAGACTCATCAAGTGTTCAATTTTAAGATAAAAAACTGATATTGAAAGAAAATTCACACCAACCTCAAATCCAACTACATTTTCCACAAATAACATTTGTGGAGGATAGCTCATGTTTTGCATGAGGTTAAGAATCTTGATGAACGAAAATGCACGAGCATCAGCTGAGTGCTTCTGAAGTCCTACATGATAGTTCATCTATAAACCAAACTTGAAAGAAGCATATAGTGAGAGACAACAAAGCTATTTGAGAAGTAAACCTTGCCGTGTGTATGGCTGACATGGAGGAGAAAGAAGCCATGTATGTGCCTTGTATTTGTCTAGGTCGCTAGCAGTGACTGTTTGAATGTTACCCTGTAGTTAAACAATGACACATATTGTTCATTTAATAAAAGTGTCTGATCACTGGTCAGCAAAATCACGAATCCAACCAAACTACCAAAGCATGTCTTAAAAACTAGCAAGAATACAAATGGGATCCAGGGCCCAGGCAACCATTCTTAAAATTGTTGAGGCTCTTTTAGTGTTCCAAAGAAAGTTAAATCAGTTTGTCCTAGTTGCAAAATAAGGACAATGGACAAATACAGGCATCCTCATACCTCAATAGCTCTTAGCACCGATCAATTTATATGTTGCTAAGAATAAACAAAAGCTAAAAATAGGTCAGTGGTCACAACCTCAAGCATACATGTATGAAATTCAAATTTACAAATGCAGTATCTGAAAGTCTGGTGGAACATGTTGCATTCAAGCTTATGAATCGCCACTAATTACCGTAACTATAAATTTTAGTCTAAATTGGTGCCACCCCAAACCTGACTAAGATCAAATCATTTCGCCTCAGTTTCTGGTCCTGGATTGCGGGAGGACAGAAGAGTATAGGGCTAGTGCGGGGCGCACCTGGCAGGGGCGGTGTCCGAAGTTGAGCTCGTAAACGTCGTTGGCCATGTCGTTGATATCGAAGGCTTCCACCACCTCCGCCTCAACGCCCGACGCCATAAGCGAGTATCTCTGCGAGACGGGGGACGGAGAAACCCTAGCCGCCGTTAGATTAGATATGTGATGGGCAGAAACGGAAAGGAGTGCATCACCTCGGAAATTACCATGCCGCCTATGCCGCTGTAGAACTCTAGCACTCGCCATGGTTCCCGCGCCTCCATCGCCTCCAGCGCTCGCGCGGCGGCGGCGTGGAAGAATTCTGCTGTGAGCTACCCCGTAGGTCAACAGTCAACTGCCCTAAAAAGGAAGCGAGTCTTCAAACCACAGTATAGTAGTAGTCGCTAGTGTTGAGGATAGCTATAGCGCTACGCGTTTGTATTAGCACTGAAGAACTAAATATTTTTATGACTCATTTAGCAGGAAATTTCATATGAATTGCACATAAATCAATTGAATTTTATACAAATAAAATAAAAAATAATTCTCCAATTCAAAAAAGATAAATAATAATTGCTACATGAACCATTACAACTTCCTATTTTTTTTCTCAGTTTTTTCTTCGGTACGAATAGACAAACACGTGAAAAACACCTAATGCAAGGTATTGGTTGGGATTCTCTTATTTTCCTTGAGATTTTAAAAGAAAATCTGCTAAACAGTTTCAAAAGCAGCAGTTTTAGATCTATCAAACAGTTTTAAAAGAGATGGTTTTACATCGAACCACTTATCTATGGTATGTTTGGTTTATATCTAAATCTTGCCACACTTTTGCCAAAATTTATGGTGAGCAAATTGCTCACCATACTTTTGGCTAAGTTTGACAAAATTTTAAGTCTATGACTTAGGATATCAATATGGCATACCACAACTATAACAGGTAATCAAGCACTAATCAAAAATATTATAGCATGTCAAATATGTGGCATGGTAAGTTTGATAACCCACCAAACATACCCCATTAGTTTGTATAGAAGCTAAAATATTTAAAACCATAGCTTTTTATACCTTTTTTTTACCAATTTGTATATTGGAACTAAAATAAATTTTGTTTTGCCAAATATTTTTTTAAAAAAATTCTTTTTTAGAAAAGCCACTTTTAGAGAAGTCGTTTTCTAGAGAAATGGTTTTCTAGAAAAGCTATACCCCCATTTCTAAAGAGGTTGCTTTATAAAAAAAAAAGTTATACGAAACAAGTCTCTAGATATACAATCAGTTTGCTGCATATGAGCTGGCCTCGCTCTCGGGATGGAAGATTGCCTTTTTGGTTGTGTGGATGCAAAGTTGCGCATGGCCCATAGTATGTACTCCTTCCGAAGTCCTCTATGAATCTTGGTTGTCAGGAAAAAATAAACATGTTTCTTCACAACATGGCTTGTGTGGTAGTGAGTGAGCATGTGGCAGATGAAAAAGTTTGATCAGCATGTATTATGTCACCAACCAATCAAATGCTTTAGCAAAATTACATGTAGTGATTTAGCTAACCAAATAATACTACTCACTCTGTCCCAGAGTACTCGTTATTCTAAAGTTTTCTAAGACCATCCACAAAAGGCAATGGTGCCCCAACAGTCCCAACAATCTTTTTGAGGCACCGGTGCTAATTTTCTTTCTGCCTTCACACTCGTTGCATCGGTGCCACAGCTCTCGTTTCTTGTACTCTTTACTTCATGCAAAGAAAGAAAAACAAGCACCTGGTGAATGTAGAGACATCGGTGCTAATATTTTCAGGCTAAGCACCGCTAGCTGCAGTGGTAGAACCCGGTGCTTGGATGCATATATTCTTTGAAGTACCCATGTCAAGTGCCACACTGTGGCTGGTCTAAGTTTTTTCAATTTACTTATTACCCTTGCTTCTCAAAACACTTTTTTCTATTATCAACACATTTTTATCTCTCTTATTTTTGTTTTTAGTACATCCTATTTTTTTATCTCTTCTTAATTTTGTTTCAATCTGATGACAAGTAATTCAGGATGAATATTAGTATGTTTGCATTCTTGTAGCCTGTCTGTCTCTTATTTCTCAATTGGGCCTCTGTGACATTTACATTATTAGAGCATCTCCGATAGTCCCCTAAATAAAATACCTAAACACTAATTTAGGTATTAGAAAGTAAAAATAACACTCCAACAAGTGCCTCTACGAGAGCAACTCTAATACATACCTAAACATAGTATCTAAATGCAAATATAAATATCACTAGTAAAAATACATCTCCAACGGTGATCTAATTAAGTACCTTAAATTTAACTACTATCAATTTCATATTTTTAAAAGTAGCTAAATATAGGTACCCAATTGATAACACCTATACTATAGATATTTATTAAAGATGAGAATTTTTATGGCTACCAATATCAATTCACTAACAATCTATGAATTTAAGTTATAAAATTTTAAGTATCTGTTGAAGATGCTTTGAGATACTTAAATTTAACTATCCCAGCTTTGGCCGACCTATCGATCGCACCCACGCGCGATTTTGCTTCTGCACGCGCAGATCTCCCGTGCCGACGTGATTCTCCAGCGCCAAATCACTTGCATTGGCGCACAAATCCCAGCAGCACCCCTTCCCGTTCCCCAATCCTTCCCTCTCGTCTCACTGACAACTTCATTGTGCATGGGCACGGGACACACATCATACAGCAGCCATGCCTCTATCCGATCCAGGTGATAGAATACGATATTTGCTTGCCATCGATACAAATTATATCTACGTGTTAGAGTTGCCCTTAAGCCTCCTTTGAAACGTAAGTTTTTTTTTTAATTCTTGTAAAATTTCTGTAAAAAATTTTACGTTTCAATACTGACTCTGTTTCTAAATTGATGTCATCATTGAATTTAAATATTAACTTTGATTATTTGTTTTATTAAAAAATTAGTTTAAATATATAAAATTTTAGATTATAATTCAAATAACTTTAATACTTAACCAAATTATAACAAAATATATAATATTTATTAAATTTTTTTAAATAAAATAAATAGTTAAAATTGATGTTAGAGGTATTAGAACAGATGGAGTAAGACGTTAGATCTCGGTTCCTTCATCTCACCGGGCACCGGTTCCAGATGGTCAATTTTTTTCGGCCTCGTGTCCCTCTGGGCAGTGAGCCAATAGACTGGATGTTGTCCGTCCATCACCATTCACACGAATCATGACGCACAACCCCACCTTCACCGGGCCGCCGAAGAGCCCACTTCCCTTTTCCTAGTATTTCTCCTCCCCCTACCTCGTCGTCCCCATCCCCGGGTCAAATCGAATCGAGCCCATCTCCATTTCCGCCGCCGCCGTCGACGAGAGAGCCCCGACCCCCCGCCCATAGCCATGTGGCGCCGCCTCCACACCCTCGCCCCCGCGCTGCTCCGGGCTGCCGCCACGGCCGCGCCCATAGCGCCCGCCCCCTCCTCTGCTGCCCGCGCCGCCCCGCTCTCCTCGGCTGCGGCAGCCTTCCGCCGCACCAGCCCGCTCCTCTCAGGTGAGCCACGATCCTCGTACTCATCGGATCTCGCGTTATCTGGCAGCATCGGGCGCTGACGATCCGTTTGGTGGTGGTGTCTTCGCTTCGTGCAGGGGATAAGTCTGTGACGGTGGAGGACGTCATGCCCATTGCCACGGGGCTCGAGCGAGAGGAGCTGGAGGCCGAGCTACAGGTGAGACGGATCGGGCATCACTTTTGGTGCTCGATTGATTCGGTTCTGGAAAATGAGTTCTGATTCCTTGATCTGGTCTTCGTTTCGCAGGGGAAGAAGCGGTTCGACATGGATCCTCCCGTCGGCCCCTTCGGTACCAAGGTGAGATGGCCGTCGTACATTTTATTGTTGTTTTTTTTCCTTGAACCTGAGATCGGGATCATACGGGCCTGCTATATTTGGGTTTATTCATTATCTAAAAAAAATATTTAGGTTTATTGCAGTATCATGGTGCTTCGTTTATTAGTGGTTCAGTTATGGATTGATGACATTTTGGTAATTGATTGATCACGTTTGCACTATCTAGTATAATATGTTGCTCTTGGTGCCTCAGTTGTTACTACTCATCATATATTAGTGGGTACATTGTTGTTTTTATGGATTAAATTCATCTGCTTTCTGTTGTGTCTTGTCTCTATTCAGAGCACGGGTTCCTCTTCCATATTTTCTGCCAAATGTATATTGGTCCTGTTGATCGCACATTTGCAAGCCATTCACATTTACCTAGCTAGATTTATGACTACTTGTGTGAGGCTGCTGGCTGATTCGCAGGGAACTGGTTTCACACATGTAGATATATCATAACTTCCAAGCGTTAGACATGGGGGCTTGTTACACATTGAAGTCTGATCAATATCATATTGAACTCACGTTCCAAGTTTCATGTTATATCTAACATGAGTAACTGCCTATCTGAACCGTGGTTACCATATTCATGGAATTGCCTCATGAACTTTGGTTACTGATTGCATGAACCAGATTGTGGTTCGGTGCACAATCTCGATCGCTGTTGGTTGGCAGGTTGATTTGCTCTGGGTGGCGAACCAGATAATTGATGAAACCTGAAAACAAAAGAAGATCAACAGGAGATATGAAGGCCCCCTTTGGCAGAGCTCCACAGCTGATTCTTTCTTAGTCAGAATCAGGGAAGTTGTGCCAAACACTGTTTTCAGGAAAGTGATTCTTGGCTGATTCTTTGAAATGAAATATGAGGTTGGGAGCTGAAAAAAAGGAGCTTCTTTTGATCATGTGAAGTGATTTTTTGTCCTGATTCTAAGAGATTATCCTAGAAAATTACCTTCAGTCACAGAGTCACTTCTCATCAGAGAATCACTTCCAGAGAAGCTCTGCCAAACGGGCCTGAAATAAGGGACGAGCAGGCCCTGTCACTTCTGCTCTTTGCCATCATGACTGAATTCATTGTTGTTCCAGTCGTAAAATTGAGTTGTTTTGAAGGAGAAAGGGCTGATGGGTTTGAAGGGGGGGGGGAGGGGGAGTGTGGTGGTGGTTTCATTTAGCTTTACGTCATACAAAGAGATACAGAGATTGGGTGGCCCAGCTATTCAATTGTTGTATTTTTCTTTTATCAAGGGGTTTCGTGTAGCTATTTGCTTCTATGCTGTATTATGCCTTTGCATATTTTATTTATTAGAGATTTTCTAGAATGGATCACTGTATTTAGGCTCTCTGCGTAAGAAAGCATAATATGATAATTATGATTTCATGTCCACTGATGAGCTTCCCTTTTTCTTTGAGCTGGAACGCTAATATTACCACCTCATGTTGCAATTAGCCATGCTCATGTCAGTATCTTGCCTAGAGTAAACACTCTAGTCTTAAGATTATATTCCATTGTAAACTTTTACTATTTATCACCCATCATGAGTGAGCATGTTTGCTGTTGTCTAGGAAGATGTTTGTCGTGCTTCCAGCTAAAAGATGCTCATTTCTCACTGGAACTCTAGGATCATGGTAGGTCGTGCAAAAATAATTATTGGAGTATATGTGAAAGAGAAGCTAATGATAGTGATATTGATCATAGATGGTTTATTGAACTATAAAAAGACTCGGTCCTAACTGGAAATCCTGAGGCATTGCTACTAGGAAGAAGCACCCGAAATCTTGTCCAAGAAAGGTCACGGAAGCCAGTCTCCCTACACGAGAAGCTGCCCCCTATAGCTCAGGCCTTAATTGATGATGAGGCCTCTGCCCCATATGCAGGGGCTTGCTCCTATTAGTCGATTTTTAACCCATGTAATTGGGGAAACCAGCGAATGACAGGAAATGTTGAATCAACATTACATTATTTGGCAAAGATGGAACTTTTAGCCTGTATGGTGACTTATATTTCGCCTGCTAGGTTTCATTTTTTTTGTGCGTGTTTCCCTTCCATGCTCTTTATGAGTTTATAGTTTGCTCAGTCAATTTTACACTGATATTGGGTGCTTACCATTTCAATGTTGCTATGCCTTACCTTGCACTTCAAATTATGTAAAATTCTTCTTTTGTGTAAATGCTGCTCAAGTTACCAGTTTTGTAACAGTACCTCATCCGACTGTTATAATATTAGATATTTTCTTATTCTATAAAGGTTGTGATGGATATAAACATTGGGTTTGGCTTGTATGTTTGATCATCCTTGGATCAGTAGCAAAAAAAAAAAAAAGATCATTCTTGGATCAAGTTGGGCTCATAAACAAAGCTCTGTTATTCATCATTTTATTTGACGATTTAATTGCAGGAGGAACCAGCTGTCATCGAGTCCTACTATAACAAAAGGATAGTCGGTTGCCCTGGTGGTGAAGGAGGTAAGTCAGTGGTTCATTTGGCTTTTCTTTTACTTAGTCAACTAACTGGAATGGATGGCCAAATTGAATTCAGTTTTCCTATCTTCCTGCTTTATTTGCAGAGGATGAACATGATGTTGTGTGGTTCTGGCTGAAAAAAGATGAGCCACATGAGTGTCCTGTCTGCTCGCAATACTTTGTGGTAATTTAAATTGCCAAGCTTTGACTACCATGCAACAATTTATCTGGCATTCTCTACAGTATTATCAGTAGCATAGTCTGGCATGCCATGTGATCTGATAGTGCGCACTCACTGTTTGGTTTCTTGCTTCATGCAGCTTAAGGTCATTGGTGATGGTGGAGATCCAGATGGGCATGATGATGATGAAGATGAACACCACTAAAGATGCCTTGTAGTTCTTAAAATAAGAATTTGATGAGGCAGACATTTCATTTACACTTTTGTTTAGCCTGAGTACCAGACTGCTCTACAGTGTCTTATTATGAATATACATTTGGCCATCAAGCAGATGGTAGTTTTCGCTTAGGATTTTTGCTGGAACAAACCTTCCAAGACAAGTGCATTTCTTTCAGAGTATCATCGAATAAAAGATGACTGCATCGGATTGTTTTCTGTTTTACGTAATGGCCATCGATTGTGATGGAAATGTAATTCTGTTACGCAACAAATATATTTCTCTGCTTAGTGGTGGGCAGTTTGTGAACAGCCCACGAAAGTTTAAGCTTGAGTATGGTGATCTATCTTGCCCTTGTTATGAAGTGCAGATTACACAGTTTTCGTATTCAATTGTTTCGATGTGTTTGATGTCACAATGATTCTGGTAGTTCTAATTTATACTTCCCTTTGGTTTTAAATTCTTTGAAAAGTGGAGATCTTCCAGCCCCCGTCTTCTTGCTTATTGGTTTGGTTTATTTTTTCTATTGGTTGAGTTGCTGTCCCCTTGCGCATCAATCGAGTGGATTGGCTGACCTATTTGGGTCGTGAATTGTGTGATCCTCGATGCCGGCACTGTTTGTACTTGTCAGGGGACAGCTAATAAGCCTAGGATCGGATTGGAATAAGATGCCGGCGCACCTGCAAGTTGCGTCATTGACTTTTGAGAACAAGAAAACAGTCCGGAACACTTCCGAAAAAGGTAGTACTAAAAAGTTCAGCCCTATTTGTCCCTCGTCCTTACCTCTCGTGCTGGGATGAACTGCATAACAAAACATGGTTTTCGACGAATGAGAATGCTTGCGAAAAAGTGGTGCCAATCTGCTCGTCTTTGTTCCGTTCTTTTTTCATGGCCTTTTGCAGTTCTTGCAAAAGAGCTTCCTTTTCTATCCTGTGCAATGTAAACCGCAACACAAAACCTTTTAGTGGCCGCAGTAGCCGGTTTCAGTTTCTAATTGGTCTGTCTCCATTTCATACTTCCCCGGATACCTGCCAACTTCATTCAGTAGCACGAGCACCAAATGATGCACTTTAGCAGTGGGCTACATTCCATCGAGGTTTTAGAAACCGGTGGAAACCCGGTTCTACACGGTGGCAAAAAACCGATTAGCTCTAATTAGCTAGCCAATTTTACTATAGTATATTAATTTTCAATAAAAACTGATTATCATCGGACTGAACTAATTTCACCGGTTTTCGTAAAAACGGATAGGTTTTAAAAACGTACATTCCACAAATATGCTACCTACACACATCTAATTCTTCCATTAGCGGCGAAGTTTCGATCGGGCCAGTTACGCTGCGATATTCCCTTGAGCGGCGCAAAATCTGAGATAGGAGGCCAGAGGATTCCATGCCGGTGATTGAAACGACCGTGATGTGTTAGCAAAGTGGTATTCTTGGACAGCCGAGTGTGACAAAGGACGTTGGATTTGGTTTGGAAGCTCTGGAGGGACGTACTTCCTGCCCCTTAAAAGGCAATATGCTCTAGGCTAACGGGGAGTGCGCGAAGTGGAGGATCAGTGTCCGGCCCATGCTCCGCCGCTGGTGGCGGATCATCGATCGGCGAGTAAGGCGGCGAGGACACGACACGACACCGGCAGAAGAATTCGGTATGAAGCAGATCGGATTCTTGACTAGGTAGGGCGACCTGCTTCTCATGTCCCCAGTGCTTTTCAGTTCGTTCTTTGCAAGCACTAGTGCTGTCTAGCTGTTCGATGTTCTTCTTCCTATCCTACCCCCCTCCCTTCCTTTTTCAGCTGCTGTATGTACTGAACTTTCCTTTCCTATTCCCTCCATGTTCGACAGGCTTCCAGCTAGTATTGTTCCGCTACGGATTCAGAGTAGTGGCGGCGAGCGGACGAGCGGACGCGGAAAGAAGGGCGCCGAGAACACGGGACAAATTCCCCGCGGCGCTGTCTGAATCGGACGATGTTGACAAGTTCAGTTGGCTCGTTCGAATTTGCGAGGAGGAAGGGGCCATGAAAGTTCACCTTTGTCATTTCAGTGGCTTCTTTGGGACGCAAGCCAGACTTTCAGAAACTCAAATGGTAATTAAATGAGGTAAAATTCCGTTCTCCTTGATCTGGACGGTATTGTAGTTAACGGAAAATATTCGCAATGCTCTGTCCCTTTCATGTGAAGGAATGTGTTTGAAAAATGGCTTTGTATACACATCATCATATTCTGTTGGAATTTTCTTTTTTACTACTAGTAATACAGTGCGGCCACATGGAGTTACTGCTTGTAGCAGAAAAGGAACTTAATTGCCGCGAGTTTCTGCAGCCTTAATTTAAAAGTCATGGGGATGCTAAGCAGGAGAGGAAAAAAAAACATGTAGGATGCTGACAAAATGACAAAATTTGGCAGCGAAAGAGCACATAGAATGGTTCTGCAGGATGGCATAAAATCTGATGTATGAAACCCTATAATATGTGTGTATTCATGAGAAAAGATAGATTTGAAGTGAAGTATATATTATAATTTTAGCTTTCTGATGCCGTGTTCTTTTTTCCTTAACATGCAAGAACATTTTCCGAGACAGCTAGGAAAAGCAAAATAAACTGAATAACTTTTGGCCTGGATTATTCAAGGTTGATTAGAATATATGTTCAGCACTAAATCCACTTTAATTTCCATTTGTCTTACTAAAACGTTTTCAAATGCCATAAAGTGTAGCACTGAATAGAAAGAATAAAATCAAATACGCAAAAAAAAAACCCCACAGAATTAAGAAGAAAAAAAGAAAGTACGGAGGCGGTTTTTCTCCAGAATTTTCAGGTGAGATCTTGCAATTATAACCCAGCAAGAGAATTTTGAAATCTTTTTAGATGGCATTATTCCTTCTTTGAGACAGTGGTGGCCTCAAACATGGCTCTTTATTTTTGCATCATTCTTTGCTGCAATTTGGTGGTTGACCTCTGCTATTACTCCTTGAGGAGGATGAAATTCATAGACACTCATCTTTCAGTTGTCTTATTTAGAGGGGAGGTGATGAACAAAGTTACCGTACCTAACGGTATGTGAAATGAGAAGCATACTTGAAACATACTACAATCAGCAGTGTCTTCTGATTAATGTTGATAAAGAAAAAAATTTGTATATGAATCAGCAGTGTCCTTGACATCTTTCTTAGAAAAAATTAAAAGAGTAATCTTGATGCTTTATGTATAATGGTTTCCTGAAAATTGTGTGTTCAGAGAGTTAATTGATTCTTCTGATAGGGTCCAGAACTATTTATCTGATATATAATCTATCAAAATATTCAAATTCTCATTTAATCATATTACAAGAATGCCCATCGACAGCAGGTCAGTAATAGACATTCACCTCTAAATGACATGCTTCCAGGGTGCTTAATGCTAGGTTATTCATTTTTAAAAAAAGCAAATAAGTTGATGTTCTTAACAGATAGGTGCTAAATTAATTAAAACATAGATAAATTGAAAAAGAAATCAAGAAGGATAAATTGAAAAAGAAATCAAGCTTTCCAGTAATAGCAATTATTCAAATTTCACTTGTGCAGCCATTTCGGAACACATACTTTTTATAGAACTTTTCTGATGCTTTATATTTCATAGGAGCATCTGCAAGTAGCAGAAACCTATGCTAAGTTAGGAAAAGGTATGGATATGCAGCCTCTAAACCCTATGTGGAACACAATCATGGCCTATAACCTCTACCAAGGAGCAAATATTGGGTAGTTATTATCCTTGTCTCCCTGGGAAACTTCACCTAGTACTATCTGCCTCTGCAATCTTTGTTATCTCAAGCAAACATATAGGGACAAAACCAAGCATAGCTCACATTATCTAGTTTCAATTTCCCCCACACTTCTAATCTCAGTGAATTGAAAATTGAAGAGTTGTAGTGCATATGATTCTTCCTGCTGGACCTGTCATACTTTGAGATGAAAAAACTAGGTGCAGCTCCTTTTCAATATTCCATTATCGCATACACTTAGGGATCACTACTAGTTTAGATTTGACTTAGGAATTTTATAATCCATTTTAATTTGCATCGTCGAGAAGGGATCGAAGCCTAACTCTGCTCTGCAGCATTTGCAAAAGGCACATCACTTTCCTTTCAGGCAAGAACCTAAGAATAGCAGCAGTTTGTTATGTATGTCGCTGATAGGGAATATTTTGGCCGATGTTAACATGACAGGTTTTGTAACGGAGATGTAAGGACCACAAAAGAAGAGCAGGAAGGTGCGCGAGAATTCTTCAACAGATGTCCTGTTTTTCATCTCAAAGTTTGTTACTGTCTGTTCATGGCAGGGTTTGTTACTGTATGTTCATCATTTGAATTTGTAAGTAGGCATGATATATTAGGTAGACACTACTTAAATTATATGTTCGAAATAACATACCACTTTTACTCAACACTTAAGCTCTTCGGAGTTTCACTGTTGCTGCAACAGTGCCAAGTTTTGGCCTAGATATATCTGTTAAATAATTATCGAAAAAAAAGAAAAGATATTTTTGAGGCAATGGCATGGAAGATACCTTCAAGATATTTCTGGAATCTTCTGCTGCACAATTCTTAACGGTATTGTCATATTGCAAGAAACAGTACTCATATGCAGAATTATCAAGAATTTCATCAGTTCAGCACACAAATTCAGCTGATACTGGATTGCAAACACTTATGTTGCCTGCAACAAGTGTTACTATTACTTCTGCTGCTGTCCATTTGATCACGGTAGGAAGGGAGGGTGAAAGACAAGCAAGCCTCCTAGAGGCGAAAAAGGTGCCAGAAATATATTCTGCCTTTTCCTGCTAATTATGGGTATTACTCTTGTCCTGAAGAACCTCTTCTCAGCACTGAGGCAGTGAGACATTCACCAACTTTATTTCATATCATTTTGTGTTTTTTCACAGGGAATAGGAAAACTTATGCTTATTCGGCGTCATTTCGGTTAACGGTATACATAAATTAGGAATTGTGCCGGATTAGTGGGCATTAGTTCCTTACCAAGATCAAAGAGAAGTGTGGAATTGGGTGGTTAGTAGGAACGGCTGAAAGGCTCCTATTTTCAAAATAAAAGTAATATTTCTATATTTCCGGTTCGCCTCCCACTCCGAAGGGTGCATCTATTCCAATTCTCATGTGTTTCATTCTGCCCAAATGCATGCACGCCTTGCTTGCTTCACCTCTCCTTCGGCTCTGCTGCATGTCAATGGCTTGTCTTATAGCTAGCGAGGAATATGGGATAGGCCCTGTGACCTGTGATGCTGTTCACCCTGCTCCTTAGCTCGCAATTTTGAGATAAATAATGGAATAATATCGCAGCAATACGCATGCAAAAATATTTGCATCTCAATCAAACTATCATCACTCGTCACACCATGACGAGGGTTAACAAAACCGATGAAATCCGTTGGACGATCGATTTTTGGTAAAAAGTGTACTGTACTAATAAAAATGAAAATCTGCTGGTTCCACCGGTTAGCTTACCGGTTTTCGGGCACCATAGCAAACCACTACTCTAGTGATATTTTGAACCTTGCATGACATAAGCAATGGCGGCTCTGCTTGGTGAATGAGATTCTTCCCTCATCTCCTTCCCTCTTGAGCAAAGTAAAGCGCCCAATCTTTTTATCCTCTCCTCCTCGCCCAAGTGCGTGCCTTTGGTTGCCGCGTAGCCGGTAGCCGTACTAGTGCTGCGAACTGTAGGTTTAGTAGCTATCCATGGCTGTCTCTTTCCATGCTGCTCCCGGATTCGCTTCTCACGGTCACGGCGGCCGTCGTCGACGCATGGCGGCCAGCTGTTACCATGTGCGGCCGGAGGCCGCTCACTGGCTGGCTGGCTGGCTGTTCATATTATTCCCTTGCCTGATCCCGGCCTATAAATAGAGGTCAATATGGTCTATGCACTTCGTACTTGCAACAGCAACGACACAAGCAACAAGCTAGCACCCAAGCTGTAGCTTTACTTGGCCGGCCGTCGAGATCTTTCCACTGTTCCTGCTTGAGTTTGAGTGAGCCAAGGCAGAAGCAGCAACCATGAGCTATGGCGGCAGCGGCTCTTCTGGTCTGTGTGTTGTCATCAGTAGCTCATTCTTCCCTCTTTCTTTTTGAGCCTGTTAGCTCGATCCATGGTGGCCAACCATGGTGAGGCATGGTGGACATGCGCTGATGATCGCGGCGGTGAACAAATGCAGGCGGGCGCCGAGTGGAGTACGGAAGGACCTACGTGGTGAGGCCCAAAGGGAGGCACCTGGCCACCATTGTGTGGCTCCATGGCCTCGGCGACAATGGTGCAAGGTAACCATTTATCATTGTTGTTGCATGGGTGCTAGTGCTGTACTGACCTCGAGTAGCTCCATGGTTATATTTTTCATAGACGACTGAAAGAGATGACAAGGAACTGAAACGAAGTACTTACTTCCAGATACGATCAGAAGCTAGTCTGAATGCAACCTAGCCTCAGGCTCAGGGTTGGGTTGTCGCTTTATTCCTCCTGCTTCTAGAAATGGCTGATAGGGCCTCACCATTCATGTATATGCATATATTCCTAGGATCTGCATTGCTCCAAAGATGTTGATGATCTCCTTTGCCTTGACCCTTGCCCGCCATCCACAAGCAACAATGGACGATGCATCTAACTCTACTAGAGGTTGAGGGTGCCATTTCACTTTCACGAAAGCGCAGGGAAGATCGATGGTAGCGCGCCGCTCTTTTAACAGAAAAGAACTCTGAACATCTCCTAGAACAAAATACCAAGCTTTTATTTATTCCTTTCCTGGATGAGCTAATAATACGGATCACTAGATATATATTAATAAAAAGAACCGTGGGTGAGCTTATGCAAGGTTCTGTCTGCCAACAAGAACGCATGGAGCACCTTGGTTTTGTGGCAGGGCAATAGATTGCTGGAAATATCTGGGTGTTGGCCTCCTCTCTGAATATTGGGAGCAAAGCAAAGAATATGCTTGTCAGGAATTGCTTTATGTCCTTCAATATGCATGTGCAAACTGTCGTCAAGGTGTCAGCTTCAAATGTTCTTTCTCCACTTGTCTGCTTTTGTAATCAGCACCGACGAAATGACGTGTTTCACGACTAAACCGGCTATTTAATTAATTAGCTGATGTAGTTTTGACAGAACTAAAATAATTAAAAATGTATGTTTTATGAGTATGTTTGCTCTTAGAGCTCCTATAGGCACTGCTACAAATACAAATAATCCCCTGAATGCGCAATGTTTTTATAAGCTGTCATTTCGGGTAAGTTCGACCTAAAATATCTACACTTGCTCACTTGCTGCAATACTTGAAGCACTGACTGATTATTTTCTTCATCCTTTTCCTTTCTTTTCCTGCAGCTGGTCCCAGCTCCTGGATAATCTTCCACTGCCTAATGTAAGACACCGTGATACACTTTCACCTTTGCGTACATATTATTCATAGTTTCGTACAGCCATTCATCTGCACCCAATTGCCCCATTACGCCTGAATTCTATGCTCACCGACGCTGAAACTAAGCTCATATTTGTGCAGATCAAATGGATTTGCCCTACTGCACCAACACGCCCTGTTGCAGCTTTCGGTGGATTCCCTTGCACTGCATGTTAGTTTCTGAACTATGTTTATGACTTGGTTGTAAAGCTTGCAATATTGCTTTCTATGCTTCTAGGCTGTTTCCATGCTCCAACTTGGCTACAGAATCTAAGACAAAAAGATCTCCAAACATTTGAGAAGGAACTGACTACTACCTATTTCGTTTTGGAAACTAAAACAGGGTTTGATGTGGAGGAAACTTCATTGGATGGCCGTGATGATATTGAGGGGCTCGATGCGTCAGCTGCACATGTCGCAAATCTACTGTCTTCAGAGCCATCTGATGGTACTTATTTCGAAATTTAAACTATAACAACAAGACTAACAGAAGTAAAATAATAATAATAAAGCATCGTTAGTAGCTAATCATCTATCTAATATGTTGATATTCGAATGCCAGTGAGGCTTGGGGTCGGAGGTTTCAGCATGGGCGCTGCCACTGCCCTCCACTCAGCCGCATGCTATGCTCATGGCAGGTTCACAAATGGCATTGTTTATCCGATCACTCTTAGCGCCGTCATCGGGTTGAGCGGCTGGCTTCCTTGCTCAAGGTGTGGCCTAGATCTTCTTTTTTTTTTTTTCCTTTTGATGTGAACAGTTTTTCTTAATATCCTGAATTATATCTTTTCTATCATGTCTACTCGAATAGGACCCTGAGGAGCAAGATTGAGAGCTCACCGATTGCTCAGAGAAAAGCCGCTGCTTTGCCAATCCTTCTTAGCCATGGAAGAGGTTAACATCTAACAATTTTGGCATTAAATGTGTTTTGATGTGTTGATCTATATTTAAAACTATAAAATGCTAAATATATCATGTTTATTTGTGTTTTTGTAGCTGATGAGGTTGTCACGTACAGAAATGGTGAGAGATCATTTGAGTTTCTGCGATCTTCAGGGTTCCAATACCTGAATTTCAAAGCCTACAATGGGTATAGATGAATATTCTTGAAATTTCCTCACCAAACAATGTTTCATTGGTTTATTAGATTAATAACTCTTGAGATGTTATTGCTGATGCAGACTGGGCCACTATACTATCCCTGAAGAAATGGACGATGTATGCAAATGGCTCAACTCGAGGCTGGGGCTAGACAGGTCACGTGGCTGATTATGCAGCATGCAGTGGAATGGCATTGAGATTAAATCTAAGAAAATGTATTGACAATATACAGGAGAAGGTGGATAGGTTATATGAATTGTGACTGTCATAGCTTGATAGCTTGTAATACCATGCCTTCCTCACCGCTCCATATCATGTTAGTTTACTTTTGTTTTGCGTGGGTGGGGGGGGGGGGGGGGATATCATGTTAGTTGTTATGTACCTTGTTAGCACTATAGAGGATGTCTGTAATGTAGTATTGTATTGCTTGTTTGATTTTAGCAGTGATAATGTTGTTGATTCCATTAATCATGCAGTTGCAATATATATGTGATGTAGATCAAATTACTGTATTTCATCGATAATATGCCAGCTTATTGCATAATCAGATCATAACCATAAAAATTACAAGCCCAACTTCATGTTCAACTGTAAAACTGATCACAAAGATCGTAACTTCACAAGCTAACAAGGTGTAGTACTACTCTTACTAAGTAAATATCTGCATTGAGCAAAACTCACTACTGGGGGTGTTTCTAGTTCCATCTGCAAAGTGCACTTACCCTATAATTCTCAAAAAAAAAAAAATGGTGCACATACCCCATGCTTTTAAGGTGATCTGCCTCGTAATGATCAGTTTTGACTGGGAACGTATTGGCTACCACTGTTGGTATGAGGGTTCAACAGACCCTGTGGTGTGTAGTTTGCGCTACCATGCAGCGGAGCCTGCACTGCGCCCTGACGCATTAAGGAACATTTCGGAAGAACTCTTTTAATCTGAGACACCTGAATAATACGTCAAGTTCATTTTTACTGGACAAAATGACATCAAAATTCTGACATCAAGTAAATGAGTTCAATAGAAGTCCACGACTCTGTTTTCTTCACAATTCGGTAACCTTGGGTGAATTTCTGGGATGAAACTGAGGGCGTTACAATAATAAAACTTAACAAGTGTTCCCTGATGGTCTTCAATATGACATTATGTTGATAAATTTTCTTTTTAAAACTTCTGGGTGAAATTTGAAGCATATATAAATGGGAATAAGGTAGCTGAACTTTTAAAATGGTCTTGTTAATTGTTATGAAACCCTTTCTGAATGTTCATAATGTTTTTCATGATGACAATAACGTACAAGGTGACATGCTGAAACCAGAATTGAACATGATTTTTTTTTTCTACTTGGTGGCACGACCATGTCATGCAAGATATTCAAGAAGATACATGGTTTCTGTGCATGAAAACATTGTTTGGATAGCATTTCCGCATGTGAGTGGATTGTTGCCTTACTGCTGTGATGATCCCTCTCGCAGTTGCCTTACTAGAAGTTTACTCTAGGCGAGAAATACTTGATTATTTTAAAAAATCTTAGAAAGAGTTCTTGTCTTCCCAAGAGCTGAAATGTGAGCCTTTGGTACTACAGCTCTGATTAGATAAGCTATTGCAATTAGGCCTCTTTGGCTATCCTTTCTAAAACACCATGTCAGCTCAATCTTTCAATTCTTAATCTTAAAATTGGCAAATTCGATTTGTTTTTTGCGAATGAATAGCTGTAAGCGTTTCGGGGACCCTAACAAGTTGTCCTAACAACGATATGAAGCTAGCGTTTAATTCGTACAAAGAGTAGCAGGGTAGTTCCACATCTGACAAAATTATACTATAGCAATGTTAAGTTCACGAGTTACCTCGGCGGCTCCATTTGATGTTCCATTTGAACCCTCAGGCGTGCCTATACCGCCAGGTATTCCACCCGAACCGCCGGAATCACCGTTGTTCTGAAGCAGTATCGCTCCTGATTTAGCCACCAAACATCCATTATTAATTAAATCAAACAAGCAGTAACACCTCCTCTTAAAAAAAAGTTGAAAACTGGAACCAGAGAAAGATGTAGGACGTCTCTGGTGTGCGTACCGCCCTTTCCTTCATGGGCATCCGCAACGGTTTCGTGACGCATGGAAATCGAATGGCAATAAGTGAAGCAGCCAACGCCTCAACGAAGAGACAGAGCTCTCAATTTCTGATTGTTTGAATTCACTCCTGTTCTTCAATTCACTTCTGATTCTTCTTCTATGGTTGCAAGTAATTCTTTTTTATTATCTAAGATAACTCTTAGAATCAGAATAAAAAATCACTTCACAAAATCTAAAACTACTACTTTTTTAGCTTTTTTAAGTTCATTTCAAAAATCACTTCACAGAATTAAATAAAAATCATTTCTCCTATAAAACAGTATTTAGCAGATCTCTCCTAAAACAGTATTTAGCAGATCTCTCCTAAGGTGTCCTGTTTGATACAACTAGAACTTAATAAAAAAACAACTTATTTTTTTAGCTGGTAAAAAACAACTAAAAAATAAATTGTTGTTTCGTTCATTCTGATAAACTGCTATACTAATAAGCTATAAATTTACTGTTTGATACAACACCTGTTTATTTACTTATTTCTGTGAATAAGCTAAAAATAAGTTGTGCCAAATAAAACCTAATTTTGCTTGAGAAGCAGGAACTAGAAGCTCTGGCAAAGGGGCCCGAACTTTGTGATGCCGACACCATCAAATTCCTCAATGCAGAATGAATCTATTCATATACAAGGAGAAGTTACATCGCAAGGAATCGAACCCAGACAAGGTAAATATAACGACAAACCAATTGTTTTTCATGTTCACAACAGGTACCAGCAAATACAATCCCAACACCCACACGACAGTCTGAACCTGTTCCATGCGTTGCTATTTCCTCCCTGTTCTTCATCCGCGCAGACAGAATGTCCTGACTACGCCTTGGAGATACAAGTATATCCATGTTTTCTTTCCGAAGTATGCCATGCTGGTCAGGATCTTCAGGATGCCAAGGAAACTTTCTACATCCATCATTGTGCAGGGTCGCCGTCCGCTTCTTCAGCGTCATGCTGTGATGCCTCCGTTGACGGCGCAGGGTTATCATCTTCTTCGTTGTCAAGGCCGTTGGTGTCAGTGTCACCACTGCTGCTTGCTCCGTCGACAGAACGGCTGACCAAAACAAGCCTGCTGCGGCCAGATGTGTGCCGCTGCATCGAGCTGGTTGATCGCATAATAAAGATCATTGTAATGGAATGGCCCTGGCCGTGACTATGCAGAACCCTCTCTGTGATCTCCTGTTCCCCTTCTTCATTGGCCACAAGCCCGGCATCATCAAGGCTGCTGCTAAACCCAGAACGCAACATGCTCAGCAAGTCCCCAATATCACGCTGCTGCTCCATCCTGCGCCAGTCGCGCTGCCGCGCTGGGTCCACCTCCATCGGCTTCACCAAAGGATGTTCCTCCTTGGCATGCTTTCTCAGCACGCTGTACACGCCCCTGAACTCACAGGACTCCATGGTGCAAGACCTAACCTTGCAGTCCATGTGCCTCCTCGCGTTGTAATCCTTGATCCAATGGCTGACAGGACCGCGGCATAGTGGACACGAAAGATTCACCGGCTGCTGGCACTCGCTGCACTCTGCTGATGCTGCCGCCCCTGGATCTTTGGAAGACTCCTGGAAGGCCTTGCAGTACTGATCGAGGCAGTTGGAGTGCCGGGTGCTCGTGTCACACATGAATGGGCGGCATCCCTTCTCGTGTGACGAGCAGATCAGCAGGACTGCATTGTGTGGGTGATCCATGCACACAGGGCAGCGAACATCCTCCCATTCAGCAGCCAGCTTCGCTGCAGCCACGGCTGCAGCTGCAGAGGACTCCTCTGAGCGGTGAGAACCCCTACTCCGTCGATTCGGTGATAAGTTTGCAGTGGCTGTGGCTGCCGAAGACTCCTTAGACCGGCGAGAAGTGCTGCTCCCTCCACGAGACACAATGTACGGAGAACCACGTGACCAGCGGCTCTCAGAAGAGGCGCCATGGGAGCTCCTGTCCTTTGGCATAGTTACCTCAAGTCAGTGAAAGCAACTATGAATTTATCTTGTTCTGCAATCCAAAGCAAAGCGGCACAGAAAACAGATGCAAGGCAGAGTCCTTATTTCCAACTCCAGACTCTGAAAAATGTCACACAAGGTTGATCAGAACACAAGAAACATCCTACGGTAGGCATCATCAGACACATACATGTATGAACAAGCGTTATAAACAGACAGTTTTATCAAGTCTTTATCTTCACACAAACAGGAAGGGAATTCACTCCTTATTCGTCACAAAGCAAAGTCCTGATTGGAACATGATAATCGTTTACAGCCCATAGATGAACTCGCTTTAGTAGGGCAGATGACTAGCGTTATTCAATCACTTAAAATTCAAAATAGGGGAAAAATAGAAGCTGGGTAGAGCAGCTAAAATTTCAAATCCCCGCAGGCATCGGAACTAGGAGAGCCCTGACAGGCTCCGACCAGTCTCCACATCTGGAAGCACGAAAAAAAAAAAGATCTAACTCTACCGTATCCCTTCCCACGAAGTACGCTCACGGGCAACACAGCTTCGCAAGCCGATTCAATAAAAAGGGGGGAAACAAAAGCAACTACTCGTATTAGTAGCCCATATCCTAAAATTGATCCGCTCGAAATACAACCGCGCAGTCAAACTTCTGAATCCACCCGCACGTCGGCGTAGGCCGCGCGGCCCGACGAGAGCCCGAGCCGAATCGGGCGGGGTCAACTCCGGCCAAATCGGCGCCGTATGTGCCGGCGAGACCCCGCCCGAGAATCACGGCAGCAGCGACAAAGAGAGCACGAGATGGATAATCTCCTTACCGTGGTTTCAGCCGGGTCGGGGGAGGTATACCGTCAGGCGGCCGCCGGCGAGGATTTGGCCGGTCCCCCACCAAGGAAGGGTAAAGGATGAGACAGAGGTTGGAGCAAGCGAGAAGGGTCAGGTTGGGTGGAGGCCGAATCCGATTTATAGGTGGCGTGACATGGCCGGTGACGTGGTTGGCTAGGATTCCGCCTCCACACCCCCCCCCCCCCCCCTCCCCCGGGCTCCGCGACGGCGAAGCCCGACGCGCCTTCTCGCGGGAACCGACCTCACCGTGCGCCGGCTTTCCGGGCCCGATTGTTGGCTCCTTCTAGGGCTTCGAGCGGGGCCCGCATCGCGTCCACCGATCTCACGAGAACTGATGGGCCCGAGGAGCATGTGAGCGAAAGCGAGGTGACCGACGACGGGGTGGGGGGAAGGTACGGGAGGCGCCACGTCCGCACTGTCTTGGTGTGAGTGCGACCTGCCTGCCTGTCTGCTTGCTCTCCCTGCGGCGGTGAACAGTAAAAGCTGCGCGGACCGGCGCCCTGTTCGCGTCCCAAACGAAGAGACGGTAAAATTCGCGCGTAATCAATGACGTGTGGGACCAGAGTCTCATGGGTGGGCTCAGCTGCACGCAAACGCGTGGGGGGAGTGATTCGATTCGAGCTGGTGCGTGTTGGAAACGGGTGGTGGCCGGGAATAACACCTGGGGGCCCCCTCCCGGAAAGGAGCACCGCGTAACTGGTGCTCGAGTCCACAACGATCACGGGTTTCCAAATATAATTATTTCCAACTTTAATTAAATTTAAAAATACTTGATAAATATTATTAAATTTTATCTACTTATGATCCGAGATGACACCAAAGACGTTTAGTTTCTATTTGGAATTTTTTTATACAATTGAAATTTCTACATTCAAAATGGAGCCGGCGTCAACTGTGGTGTTGCTTTTGTTTAGACTCTTCTCGCTCCTCAGACCTCAGGCACAATGGTTACCAGATCGTTGTGTATTCCCTTCGGATAATTTGGCCCATAACCTGAATTATGGGCCGCATTATTAATGGGCCTCCACAGTTATCCCAAGCACAAAGCCCGTCTACGGACGGCTAAGAAACGGGAGAGTCCAGCTTCATCGTCCACCACCATTCGACTCGCCGCGAATGGAGTTTGGAGGTGGAGGTCGACGCGCCGGCGACCGTGCCCGGCAGCAGCTCCAGGCGGTAGGCCGTATGGTGGCGTACCTTGGCGGAGGATTCCTCCTCCTCTCCGCGGCCTCCTCCGTCGCCGTCCGCTCCCTCCGCGCCCTCTCCGACGCCAATCAGGTACGAGAACCAGCAACCGCCCGGTCCCCTCCGAGGCGCGACTGCGTAAAGCCTTTTCGATCCGCCGCTAACTCTATACGCCTTGCACGTTTATTGCCAGAGGAAGTTCGCGTTGCCGTGCGGCGCCTGCGCTGGGGAGGGGAGCTACGCGTGCAGGCTCTGCAGGGGGAAGGCCACGGTCGAGTGGTCCCCGATGTACGACCCGGTGTTTATCAACCCGTGCCTCTGCCCGACCTGTGACGGGACAAGGTTGGGCCATCTTTTGCGCGAGTTCCTGTTCCTTGGCGCGATTATGGCTGGTATGTGTGTGTGTTTTTGCTAACTTGATTAATTTCCAATTCCACAGGGTGCAGCGCTGCTTGAACTGCCTGGGCAAAGGATACGCCTGACGAGACATTGCAGTTGTGTTTAACTGTGGCATATTGGAACGGTGAGTTTTCATTGTGGCCTTGTTGCCTTGTTGGTAATAGAATCAAGGCTGTATTGTTTGAAGGGAGTGTTGAGGTGTTAGCTGTTTACTTAATGAAAGCTGATCTCTTCACTGCTAAATTTAGAGGTTTCGGTTGGGAAATTATGCAATGGAAAAAGATTTCTGCTCCATCTCAAAACAAATAGATTGATAATGGAAATGGAAAGGGCTTACTTTCATGTTCCCTTCGTTTTTTGAACTCCCTATCTGTGATTGCCATGAGGTCTGCTATGGGTTCCATGTGCGCGCAAGTAGACGTGACGGCAACAATAGTCGTATCATATATTATCTGTTTGATTTGTGCATCCAGTAAGTCTGATGCAATGATTTAGTGTCTTTACAGCCTATTATTTAATCTTCTTGACCCAGAGCACATATAACAATGGTTACTTTTGCTTTAATGAAAACTCAAGACTTGTACGAATTTGATCAAATTCTGGTTGTGGCTAGTTCAGAATAGTTAGTGTCTGTCATACGGGGTTTTGGTCAATTGAGTCTGAGTCTGACGCTTGATTTTTTAAGGATGTTGAGCTATACAAGTTCTTTTTATTGAGACTTATGAGAGGAACAGGCTGACCTGGTGAAAGAAGGAAAGATGCTGCCGCTGTTCAACTTATACCAATAGTTACCTTATGAATTGTTTCCATACTTGTGCACTAAGGGCTCCTTTGGAATGCAGGAATTTCACAGGAATCATATAGAAATTTCATAGGAATCAGTTCAATTTCACAGAAAAAATGCATAAAACAATAAAATACTCCATCCCAAAGGAGGGTTCAGAATGGTCATGAACTATTTTATTTAACATCCACTGGGTACCGACAAATCATTTTGTATTATGAAAGAATTAAAAAGGAATTGTATGGTGCCTAAAGTCTACAGGAGACTTAAACATAGCTGCTACTGTGCTAGTCTCATTGTGAAAAGAGAAATGGAACAATTCTCACTCACGCATTCATCTTCGGTCTACGTTTTCAGATGTTGCTTAACAGGGTACTCCTATATTATTGTGCAAGGTTGCTGTTGACTTTGCAACCGATAATAGAAGAAAATATTCCTCAGATTGCTCGTTGTAATCCTTTTGTAAGATATTGCTTCAACATCACTTATTTTTGCAAGCAACTGCAATGACAATTGGATGTAATCACACTAGTTTTGTCAGTCAACTAATCTTTGTATAGCTATGTATTTTGCTCCTTCTGAAACGTCATGTTTTCATGTATTCAACCCTGCAACCAGAAATGAGGCATCTCAACAAGTGCACATTATCTGGAGCAAAAATAGTTTGACATGTGGTTAGCAGGTGCTGCAGAAAGCTTCTCATTTCGGCCTCCTTTGGATTGAAGGAAAAATTTTCTATTCTTGTATTTTTCCTTGTGAAATTGAACTAAGGTCGCCTTTCAAACGTCGGAATTTTTTCTATTTCTTTCGTTTTTCCTGTGAAATTGAACTAATTCTTATGAAATTTTTGTGTGATTTTTGTGAAATTCGTGCGTTTTAAAGGCTCCTTTGGAACGTAGGATAGAAAAAATGTAGGAACAGAAAAAATGTAGGAATTGATGTATCATATTTTTTTAAATTCTATAGGAACTAAAAACACAGGAATTGTTGTAGGAAGTTCTTTGGTTGCTCCGTAGAAAAACACAGGAATTAGAAATTTTCAAATGGTAATTATATACATTAATGAAAGATAATGGAATAGTATTCAGTTCATTAATTTAATGGGTGAATGATATATCAAGCTAACATTCATCTGTCTCAATCCAAATCTCTTTCCATCTCTAATAAAAAGATCTTCAATTGCATCTTCCTTGGTTAGCAGAGCAGCGCATTAGTGATACATTCTCTCTCATTTGCACGAGCTTTGAAGGAAACAGGAAGCTTCAGAAGCCACCTATACTAGCATGAGCACGTACAGGATTTTTTACAAGAGCTCTGAGCTAGCATTCCATAGGAATTTTTCCTTTGCTTTCCTATCATCCGAAGGGTTCTATAGAAAAAAATCCTTAGTAATTTGAATCTTTCAAAATTTCTACATAAATCTTCCATTCTAAAAGTCCCTTAACTCCTGTGAAATTTTTGCGAAATTCTTATGAAAATCATGCGTTTCAAATTAGTCCTTTATGGTTTACCTGCGCTGTGAACTCCGTTTCAATATTGTTTGAGCTCCGATGCATTCGACACGCACGGATTAGACAAGATTGTGCGTGCAGACACATAGGTGCAGCGAAGTCTACCGCTTTGGTCTGTGGCGCAGATCATGCGGTTTTCACGTCACCGCAACAAAGGAGGGCGACGACCCCCTCCTGGTGGACAAGTTCAGAAAGAAAGCTCCGCGACATAGGCACAAAATGCTCTGCGATCTCTCAAATCGTCAGTACACCGGTTTACGTCGCTACCCCCTTGCGTGCCGTAGTGTCACCCTCTCCATTTTACTCGGTGGCGTTGTCTCGGCCTCCTGTGGATGGATCGCATGCTTCGACTGACACGTAATCGCAACAAGACATGCTTCGGAAACGTGTCTTATTGATTGAAGAAATCTCGTCGCAAATGATCGCAGTACTACGACATTATCGCAGTACTACGACATGTAGAGTCAGCATCGTCGCGCACTTGTGCTGTGGGCACACCGCACAACGGCTTGTCCTAGTACTAGATAGCCTATCTATCCCCTCTCCGTGTCCCGTTGGACTCCACACGCTTGCTGGTGGTTCTCTCCGAGCGGACGTTCTGTGAAAATCCGCGTCACCCGGGCAGTGCCGGTCGCCGGCTCGTGGCCGTGGTCCGCCCTTCTGTTCCATCCGCATCCCCTGGCGCGTGGTACCACCGGCCGCACACCGCGACGCTTACGGAAAAGGAACGGCCAGCGCCGAACGGTGCAGGTGCTCGCGTTCATCATGGGGGACGGAGCCGCCGCAATGATGACGGGAATCCGCGGCGAACGTGACGTCTGTACCGGAGTCAACGGCTCGGGTAGGGACGGACGGGCTCGTAGGGCTCCTTGTTCACAGGCTCCGGTCGGGATCATGGTGTACCTTCCGGCAAGTCGACGACAAGACCTACACCACCGCACTCCGCGTGGGCGCGGGGGGATCCATCCATCAGATCAGATGGTGGTGGGTTGGCCGCTCGCACTCGCGCTTTGCTTCTTTTTCTTTTCTTCCTCACGCACGCGCGCCTGATTGCCGAGAGATTTTGCTCGCGGCGCCTGTGCCCGTCGTGTCCGGGCCGTTCCTGTCGCCCCGGGTCCCGACGGGTGCCATCCGACGGCGACGGCGGTGGTCCGCACTCCTCACCC
The DNA here is from genome assembly GCA_001602315.1 of Zoysia pacifica. Classification (NCBI taxonomy): domain Eukaryota; kingdom Viridiplantae; phylum Streptophyta; class Magnoliopsida; order Poales; family Poaceae; genus Zoysia; species Zoysia pacifica. The sequence continues at coordinate 38,736 of BCLH01002735.1, forward strand.
GCTCGCTGGGGCGCGGGGCCACCGGGGCTGCCCAATCGATCAGTCGCGCGAACGAGCCCCGGCGCCGCGTCCTTCCTCCTATTCGCCCGGCTCTGGCATCGGGAGGCCCGCTCGGCTGTCCTACTCCTACCTCTGTTCACGGTGGTCGCGGTCCCTCTCGTGTTCCGTCCCGCTCTCGACGCCGCCGCCCAAGAGATTCGCGGCGTGGAATTAAGCGCAGCCGCCACCCGCCCGTCCGAGCGTACGTCCCGCAACCTCCTGACGACCACCCGCCTGTGATGATGCCCCTGCACGGGTTACTCCGCCACACGGTACCGTCTCCATTGTTCAAGCTTTTGCTGTACGACTGCACCGTACTCATACCAGGGTTACGTGGTCGTATCCAGTGCATATGCATCACCTAGGAATGGAAAAGGGGTCTCATTTACCATGTGCGTCTCCCAGAAATTCGTAGCACGGCGACATGGTTCCGCTGCTCGCGTCATCGGCGACGACACCCTCCCTCCTCCGGGCGCCGTTGTACTCTTTTGACCAAGGACTTTTAGATGGACTGAGAAGCAAGCATCAGCCTTCTGTGCGTGAGTCCAAACCGATGGCTACAAACAGGTGCCCTGGTAATAGCTGACGTACGTGCTGATCGACGGGAGTGCACGACATGGTGAAGAGAGTGCTAGAGAAGAAATAATCACTCATTTTTTAACCCAAATATCCAAGGTCATTGTCTCACGGTGTAGAAGGTCAGTAGTGACGGTTACGTTCGACGCTCACCATTCTTTTCGTATCGAAAGGGGTCCGTTTCCTTTTGATGGCCACCGATAGGACTGGGACAGGTACTTGTAATCTTCACGGCACATCACGGTGGGGGTCGTTTATACAAACAAGCGGAAAATAAGTGATTCTTTTTACTTTTGAAAAAACAATGGTTGACCATTCATCTTATTTAAAAACTTACAAAAATATTAAAATAAAAAATCATACTTACTTTTTAATAATAAAACATTTTATAATAAAATAAATAATATTTTAACAAAATTTTGAATAAAATATTTAAGTCCTGTTTGATGGAGTTATGTTTTCTCCAAAAACGGCCTCAACTCTATTTCTTTGAAAAAGAAGCTTTTATAGCTGTAGTTAGAGTGGTTTTTTCTATTGTTTCTTCTATTTTATAAGAGTAGATAATATATAAAAATACCACATCGATGAAAGAGCCACGAAAAAGCCATCTTTTTGTGTTTTGTAGCTCCTCACCTCACTTCTGACTTCTTCCTTAAAAAAATAAAAAAAAGCTCTTTTCAAAACTGTTTGATATAACTTAAACGGAGAGAGTAATTTTTACCTGCATAAATCACAATAGATTCAGTTACTAACCACAAGTCCCGGATCGTAAGATGCAATGCCTTGGCCATCTTTTCTGTTTTGGCGCATTATTAGACCGGTTGAGAGGTTAGGGGGACCCGCTGGCCAAAAATGACATCGATTAGAACGACAGGCACCAAGAATTTCCATATCCACTCTCTTGCCGTCCGTTAACAAGAACTCTCTCCGTTTTTAAATTATATCGTTCTTTACTATCAATTTTGATTATTTATTTTATTAAAAAAAATTTTAAATGCGTAAAATTTTAAGTTGTGATTCAAATAATTCTAATAATAAATCAAATTATAGTAAAATATATAATATTTATCAATTTTTTTTAATAAAACGAATGGTCAAAGTTGGTATAAATCAATAGATTTATAAGTCGTTTTGGAGTTAGACACGAGAATTAAGAAAAGTGTTCTAAAAATGTGAAAAATGAGGAGGAGAGAGATAGAGTGAAGATATATTGAGAAAAGAAAAATATGTCTCGAGAAGTGAGAATGATTTATAATTTAAAAAAACTTGAGAAGTATAGAATGACTTATAATTTGATACGGAGAAAGTACTGTTTATAATACTAACTCGGTTCCAAAATATAAGCTTTTCTAGATTTACTTAAAGTCATTTTTTATTTTGATTATTAATAATAAAAAATATATAATATTTTATTATACATAAATTATGTCCCTAGTTTCATGGTGAAACAAACTTTCATTTAAATCTGTATATTAAAATTATTTAATTATGAAGATATTATTAGTCAAAATTAAATAAGTTTTACTATGCACAAACTTTGCATGATTTGTCTTGTTTGCTCTTATGCTGAATTATATGCAGTACAGTCAATCACTTTGACAGTTGTAATTTACATGTGAACACATCATTTTATGGTACTCCCTCCGTCCCGATTTACACAAGAAATAAGAGGGACGAAAAAGATAAGATGTATTAAAAATAAAAAAGAAAAAGATAGAGATGTATTAGTAATAAAAAAAATTGTATTAAGAAGCGAGAATGATAAATAAATTGAGAAAACTTGAAAGCTCTAAGATGACAAGTAATTGAGAATGGATAGAGTAGTAATTTAAAATTAATAATAATAATAATAAATTCTTACTAGTGACCTAAACCCTGCGGAGGGCTCCGATCAGCCGGCCGGCGGAGGTTGACGCTGGAGAAGTGTAAGAGCCTGTTTGGGCATAGCTTACGACGGCTTCGACTTATAGTATTGTATTTATATTTATAGTAGCTATAATATCATAAATAAAAAATGCTCTAAAAATATGACTTGTTCAACTCGAGTGAAAATATTTTATATAAATAATATTTTTATTATCTCTACAATATATAAATAATAGTATAAATTGATTGAAATAAACCCAGACAAACACACTCTAAATGCCTCAAAAAGGGATAGGGCGACCCACGACGGAACGCGCGGCGGCCCGCAGGCCGGTCAGCGACCCAACCGCTGGCGGCCACACAAGAGGACTTCAGCGTGGGCCCGCCAGGGAAACAGAAAACGCTTTTAAACAAATAAGCTAAACCGTCCAAATTCACCCCGTTATTTAAGTATTTATTGCTCTAAAAAGAAAAAGGACGAAACGGGGAACGGAAAATGGTTTTTTGACCAAGTCGGAGGAGCAAACTGCAAACGGGCGCGTGTGGATCCGTTCGCCCCCTTTAAAACCGCGAGCCCCCCTTCCTCCTCCTCGTCTTCCGCGCCGCGCCCCCCCCCCCCCCCCCCCCCCCCCCCCCCCCCCCCCCCCCCCCCCCCCCCCCCCCCCCCCCCCCCCCCCCCCCCCCCCCCCCCCCCCCCCCCCCCCCCCCCCCCCCCCCCCCCCCCCCCCCCCCCCCCCCCCCCCCCCCCC